>JARQOC010000012.1:65798070-65814021 GCA_033576535.1 Allobates femoralis
CCGAGATATAGCCTTTGTAAAACTTAGGGTACCTTTACACACGGCTACATTTGTAGCTTGTCACCAGGTAACTTACTGGTTGCAGTGAAATCATGGATACCTGATTCCATTTGTACACAGCAATAAGATAGAACCATGTCTCCATGATTTCACTGCAACCAGTAAGTTACCTGGTGACAAGCTACAAATGTAGCCGTGTGTAAAGGTACCCTTACAGTTAGAAGCAATGGAGGCAGTCACTGTGACTGGAGGGAGCTTGATTGACTGTGGCCATTCCCTCCCCCTCTGCCTCTGTGTTGCTTCTGCTGTGATGTTTATGCTTTGTCAGGGCAGGACTCTGGAGCTGACATCAGGAGAAATGATTTGCATGCTGTGGGTGACAGAGAGGAGGAGGGCAAAGCCATCGCAGAAATAGCACAGAGAGGCTGGGCCAGAGATGAATCTTATTACAATATCACACCCACTAGGGCATGATAAAGGATCATAGAGGATGCAAAACAACACGCCCAGGGGGACTATTGCATATAGGCCCCACTTCATTATCATCCTAATGAGTAAGTATAAAAATGTTTTTATCCAAAAAGAAAGAAGAAGGCGGCACTCATTGGACCGGTGAAGACAGGTGCACCTCCCTCCCGCACCCTCCACCTGATGTAATACCGCGACTGGAATAAAGAAACCTGTCTTCACCGGTCCAATGAGTGCCCCTTCTTTCTTTTTGGATAAAAATGACTATGTCCTACGGCTGAGCAACGCTGGACCTGGTTCTGTGCCACACTTTCAACTGCAGCAACATAAGGTCAGTGCCCGGTTTTCCTTCTACATTCAAAATGGCTATAAAAATGTTTTTTACAACATTGAAAACAAGCATTTAGCAGTGAGAGGGATCGTTATAATGGTAATAGGAAGGTGCAGGGACATGTATTGATAGGTTAGGTGGCTTTTAGGAGGTGACAGGTTCCCTTTAAAGTTGCTGTTGGGAAAAGATAATGCAATGAGGAAAGGGGTAGAGGAAGCTGCTCAACCACAATAGCTGTCCGAACTCGGGCTTCCAAGCAGTGGTTCAGCTTCCACCAATTAGGATAATAGAAGAAAAATATCTTGGCACATCTCAAATCCTCTTCTATTATGTTGGGTAAAGACACCTACAAATATGAGAGACCTGGAGCAGATTATATTGAAGAGTTCAAAATTCCAGGTGAGACGTGTAAGAAGCTTGTAGATGTTTCTAGGAAGCGATTGATTACATTTATTTGTTCCAGAGGGTGTGCAACTAAATAGTAAATTGAGGGTGCCAACAATTTTGTCCGGCCAATTTTTGGAGTTGTATGTGAAATTATGTCCAATATGTGTTTTTTGTTTTGTTCCAATATACCCAAAGAAAATAAACATGTGTATAGCAAAATATGTGTACGTAATTAAAATAATTTTCAGAGAGAAATAACATATTTTTTGCTTTTTAAGACGCACCGTATTGTAAGACGCATCTCAAATTTGGTGAGGGAAAAGAGAAAAATAATTTTGAATGTTAAATTGTGTCCGTCATGCAATCAGTATATATGTCCCTCATCCTGGTATGTATATATCCCCCATCCTGGAACATGGTCCCCTATCCTGGGATATGGTCCCCCCATCCTGGATATAGCTCCTCATCCTGAATATAATCCCCCTATCCTTGTACATAGCCCCCTTATCCTGGTACATAGCTCCTCCCATCCTGGATATGACCCCCTTGCCTTGGTACATAGCCCTAGCCCCCTTGTCCTAGTACATAGCCCCCTTGTCTTGGTAAATATTCCTCTCGTCCTGGCTATGGCCCCTTTGTCCTTGTACATGTCCTCCTTGTTCTGAATATGGCCCACACGTTCAGGATATCGCCCCCCAAACCCTGGTACATAACACCCTTGTCTTGGTACATAGCCCCCTTATCATGGTACATTGATCCCCATCCATGGATATGGCCCAATCTGGTGCATAACCCCCTTGTCCTGGTACATAGCCCTTCATCCTGGATATGCCCCCCTATCCTGGATATGGGCCCCCCATCCTTCATATCATCCCCCCATCCTGGTACATAGTCCCATTATCCTGGTGCATAGCCCCTTCCATCCTGGATTTGGCCCCCTTGTCCTGTTACATAGCCCCCTTGTCCTGGATATAGCCCCCCATTCTGGATATGGCCCCCATCCTGGTATATAGCTCCCTTATCCTGGTACATAGCCTCCTTGTCCTAGATATGGCTCATTCTGGATATGGCCCCGATCACGGTACATCATCCCATGTTACCACACACATACAAAAAAATAAACAATGTTAACACACCTCTCTGTAACTCACTGCTCCCAGCGCAGCGGTATCTTCCTGTGTGTCCAGAGATCGGATCATGTGACCAGGGTGTACAGAGATTACGTCACTGTGCTGTGCCAGTCACATGATTGAATGCCAGGCACACACAGGAAGACACTGCTGAGCTGGGAGAAAATCCTGGATATGGCCCCCTTATCCTGGTACATAGCCCCCTATCCTGATATCCCCCTCTCCATCCTGGATAGAGCTCCCTATCTTGGTATACAGCCCCTTAATCCTAGTACATAGCCCCCATCCTAGATATAGCCCCTCATCCTGGATATGCCTCCCCATCCTGAATATGGCCCCCCATCCTGGTACATAGCCCCACTCAACCTGGGTTTTGGCCCCCTTGTCCTAGTAAATAGCCCCCTTGTCCTGGTACATAGCCCCTTGTCCTAGATATGGCACCCCATTCTTGATATGGCCCCCTTGTCCATGTACATAGCCCACTTGTCCTGGTATATGGTCCCTTTGTCCTGAATATGGCCCCCCATTCTGGATATCACCCCCATCCTAGTACATAGCCCCCTTATCCTGGTACATAGCCCCCGGATCCTGGATATGGCACCCCATTCTGGATAGAGTTCCCCATCCTGGTGTAAAGCCCCCTTATCCTGGTACATACCCCCCAATCTGGTACATAGCCCCTCATCCTGGATATGCCCTCACATCCTGGATATGCCCCCCATCCTGTATATGGTCTTCCCCCAGTCTGGTAAATGCCCCTTATCCAGGTACATAACCCCTCCTATCCTGGATATGGACCCCTCGTCCTGGTACATAGACCCCTTGTCCTGGATATGGCCCTGCCATTCTGGATATGGCCCCCCATCCTGGTACTTAGCCCCTTGTCCTTGATATGGCCCTGCCCATTCTGGACATGGCCACCGTCATGGTATATCCCCACACACACAAAAAATAAACAATGTGAACTCACCTCTCTGTAGCTCTCTGCTCACAGCTCAGCGGTGTCTTCCTGTGTGTCCTGGGATCAGATCATGTGATCAGGCACATAGCGATGATGTTACTGTGTTCTGCTGGTCACATGATGGGACTCCGGGCAAACACCGGAAGACACCGCTGAGTTGGGAGCAAGGAGCTATGCAGAGGGGAGTTAACATTGTTTATTTTTTTTGTGTGTGTGGCAGCAGGGGGGATATACCGTGATGAGAGGCCATATCCAGGATGGGTGGTAAGTACAGTCTCACATAATATGGGTAGTTCACCCCACCCATCTCTCAGCACTGGCTTCAGCACTGAGGTGATGGTCAGGGGGATGCACTGCATATTACATGAGCATAATGAGCGGTCCACGTGACCACAGGCTTCTCTGCAGCCTTTTCCGGCCCCAGGACACTGCTCTGGAGCCACCCCCATCCCCTACAGCACAGCACATTGTAGATTCGGATTATAAGAGAAACCCCCCACTTTCCCTCAAAATTTGGGGGAACAAAAGTGTGTCTTATAATCCAAAAAATACAGTACTTCATTATCTGGAACAATTTCAATGGTGCCAACACTTTTGACAATGAATGTTGAACCAATTTGCATCAAAAAAGGAGGAGGAGGATAACACATCTATGTTTCTAACTAAATGGAGGATACCAGAATGTACGCACATCTATGATTTCTAACTAAATGGAGGATACCTTCTACCTGAATACCTATTAAACACTTTTACTTTTCTTTTTTTAATGCAGTTTGGTCCCATGCATGTGACCTATTTGTAACACACGTCCTTGTTTGGCATGTACTTGTGTGAACATCCTTTTTAGAAATAATTTTTGGGGGGTTTTCAGTAGTATTTGTACAATCAGCCAAAAAGAATACCCTGTTTTGTATATACAATCTGCAACATAATCTAATAAGATAAAGTCGCTTTTACAGAACCAAACTTAACATAATGTTAAATAAAAATTAAAAAAATATTATGAGTTTATGCAAATTGCTGCACATTTATTTGATAATGTTTCCTTGTTCCCTCACTTTTTAATTCAATAAAATGAAAAATGAAAAAGACAAGGAAACTGTATAGCAATGACAAATCCGGAAGCATATTGAGTATTTCAAAAGAACTTGACACAAAAAGACTGGAGAAAAAAAGAAGGGAGTGAAACTGTTGCTGACCTTACTGTGCAACCCACATAGAACCCAGAGAGGCATTCCTGGAATTCCATCCAAAGCTTCTATTGCTCGGCAGACCACGCCTGGCTTCAAGTCTGAGCAAGAAAAGATTCTCTAGCAAGTTTCACTTATAATCTGGAGATGTGGAAAACTGCGGAACCCCGCTGATTGTCGGATTATTTTACCTTGTTAAATGTAGTTATACAAGTGTATGCAATATATTAGATTACTGACAGGCATATCTACATATCAGGTATAAAGCTAAAAGGAGTCAACCTGGCACATTCTTATTGCATTACATTATTCTTTCTAAGAAAGATGCATGTAGAAAAGAAAGTTTAGGGCAAACACAGTTGTAGAATTGGTAAGCCAAACCTCCGACTCCTCAATTTCCTTGAATTCGAATCTGATTTTAACTCCAACTCCATCAAAATGGACACCAACTCCGAGTGCACAACTCTGACTCCACAACCATGGCCGTGAAGTCAGTAAGACAAACAACTGACACCGACTCCTCAATTACCCTGAATCTCACACCAGCTCCACCAATATGGACACTGACTCCACTACTTCGACTCCACAGCCCAGCTGTGAAGTCAGGAAGCCAAACCTCCAACTCCGACTCCTGAATTACCCTTAATCCGACTTCAGCTCCACGAAAATGGACACAGACTCCACAGCCCTTGCTGTGAAGTCAGGAAGCCAAACCTCCGACTCCTCAATTACCCTAAAGGCCCGTTACACGCTACGATATCATTAACGATATCGTTTGTGCGTCACAGCTTTTTGGGTGGAGTAACGTCGTGTTTACGATGTCGTTGCGTGTGACAAGTAGAAACGATCAACAATAAGTCGGCTGCTCATTGATCGGAGGTTTTTGAACAGGACCTAAAACCAGACGATGATCGTCCGTCCAACCTGCAGCATCGGTGTGTGTGACACCTTGATAACGATGTCGTTAACGACTTCGCCTAATCAGAACTGAAGGACGTAGGCGATCAAATGACCGCAAGTATCTTTTGCTTGTCACGGAATTGTTGCTGCATCGTTAAAGATATCTATCTAACGACGTTCAAGCGATCTAGGTCAAGTCGGATTGTTGGTCGGCTCGTTTGACCATTGAAGCGTGTAACGGGGCCTTAAATTTTACTCCGAATCCACAGTCCTGGTCAACACTTAAAAAAAGCAGTTTAAAAACTAAAAAAAAATTATTTGACTACAGAGTATGAATTCTCTTACACCGTTCCTTACTTTAAGGAAATTGGGGGTTTAGAGGCTGTATTAGGGCAGTTTTCATGGTGGTGTAAGTGGTGGATCTTAGGGAAAGAGATATTATTTATTTTAAGCAAAATATCATTAGCCAACACATATCTGGACACTGCATTAAATTACACCCACAGTAATCGCACCTTTCATTAGCTTTGCTTATGAACCTCTAGCCATATGAAAACTATTTTCATTACTGCAACTTATTTTTCTCTCTTTTCTCTAATTTAATTGTTTATTCTGTATACTGAAAAAATTCCTGCTGCATCCTAAAAACTCCAAGAAGCTGATATTGACTGATTTTTCAGAGCTGTGGCCTGGAACCTCAGTATCTGACCATCCCTTATAAGTTGAAATTAATGCACTGTCTTATTTATGATGAAAATGAGAAGCCTAAAAAACATGGAAAAAAACCCACAAAGCAAATCTTCAAATGATATTTTATTGCAATAACTGTAGATTTGCTGAAACAATAAGTACAGCTTTACTTTAATAATCATCACATACACAATTCCTTCTCGGCTAAAGGCTCTTTTATATTTTTATATAAAGGATGCATAATATGCAATAACAACCCAGTATTAGACGTGTGTAAAAGTATGCATCTCAATTTTAGTACAGGCTGAGAATATTAATAATGGAAGGAGCATTTCTGACTAATCAGTTCTTGTATTCTCCCAAGACCGCTTTGAACCAGATTGAATAGAAATATTACCATTCTGAATTTCAATATAAGCTAATATAAATATTTGATATTTTTCAAAATAGTTGTTCCATAGTTTGCATTGTCTGTTCCTCTTATACAAAAAAATTCTGTACTGGTTGCCAATTGTAAATATAATGTTTGGTACAGAGACGTAGTTAGGGGTTCAGCTCAGGCTGAATTACTGCTGCCGTATACGTCCCTGTTACTGCATCTGTTTTGTGGTACAAAAACATGGCTCCTCTTACTCCTTCTAATGAATGCACCAATTTCTGGGGTAACTGCAGGCTGCTATTCTTTAGCCTGGGTGGCCCAATAAGTATGTGCCTCACCATGCTGAGAATACCAGCCCCCACCTGCCTGGGTTTTACTTTGGCTGGCAATCAAAAATAGGGTGAAGCCCACGCATTTTTTTTTTAAATTATTTATTTAAATAATTAAAAAAAATAATGGACTTCTCTGTATTCTTGATTGCCAGCCACAATAAAGGCTGGCAGCTGAGGGTGGCAGCCTGCAGCTGTCCGCTTTATATGCGCTGAGAATCAAAAATACAGCAAAGCCCTACATCATTTTATTTTAATTATTTATTTTTACACTACTATGATGTCAGTCAATGGGTGAGGGGCTCAACAGCCAATCACAGTTCCTGTCTGTGATTGGCTTTAGGAGCAACTCAGAAACAGCCTATACATTCTAGAATCTACTCTGCACAGTAGATGCTAAAATGTATGGACTGTTTCCAGGTTACTCCAACAGCCAATCACAGATGCCCACTCTCTGTGACACCGTCTGTGATTGGCTGTTATGGCCCTCACCAGTAAATAATTTGGAAATTAATAAGCGGCCCTGTAAGTACAATTGTGCAGACATGGTAAGTATGAGCTGATGTTTAATCACTATTTTGTTTATCTTTACAGCCCCCCGCTGAATGCAAACCCATAGTATAGCACAGACTTAACAGGGAAGTCTGCATTCAGGGTCTGTGCACGAACACTAGGTGTTCAGTACGGACCCCGAACTTTACTGTTTGGGTTCCCCCATCCCTAATTGTTAGTTTTTTGTTTTTTTTCTGACTGAGCATCCTCACTCCAACCCTGCCCCAAGTCAGGGTGTCCAACTTCTTATTTTAGCCAGGTTTCTAAGGCTATGTGCCCATTGGACGTTTTGTGGGCTGTTTTTTAGCGTTTTCTGTCGGCGGTTTCCGCTGAGTTTTATGTTAATTTATGTTAATCCTAACCACCAGTTGGATTAACATGCTAGTCAATGGATTTTAGAAAACACTGTGTACATTAGAACGTTTTATTTTGTCTCCTTTCCACTCTCTTCACCGGTTTTCCACCGGTTTTAAAAGATAGAGCAAGTGACTTCTTTTCAGCGTTTTTCCAGCGGATCTAGCTTACAAGTGCACAAAAAACAGTCCTAAAAACGCTAAGGGTAAGTTCACACTTACCCGGCGTGTTTCTCGGCGGCAGCTGGCGGTACCCGCCAGGAAGCTCCGGCGCCGTCCACCGGCTTCCTGGCGGGTATGTGCGGCGGGTGACGGGCGGTATCCGGCGGCTGCCCAGCGGGTTCTCGGCGGCGATTCTGCAGCGGCTGGAAGCAGCACATGATTCTGCTTGCAGCCGCTGCAGAACCGCCGTTTTTTAGAACATGGTCATTCTTTGCTAACCCGCTGGGAAACCTGCGGGTTAGCAACGGATGACGCTGGGTAACCGCCGGTGTGTGCACAGCCTTGGGCTGTTTACATTAGTTTTAATGTTAATCCAAACGCCGGTTTGGATTAACATAAATTAACATAAAACTAATGTAAACAAAACGGCGGTTTACACAGGTAAACCGCCGAAAACCCGGCCAGTGTGCACTTACCCTTAGAAAAACGCCGGGGAAATCGCCGAGAACACGCTGTACAAACGCTAATAAACCGAACACAAAACGTTAGAAAAACGCTAACAAAACGATGAACACTGCTGAGCTCAGAAAACTCAGTTTCTGCAATTCTCCACCGGTTTTCTGACGGTCTGCAATGATGCAGAACCGTCCAATGGGCACATAGCCTAACTGCTCACAAATGCAGATTTTAATCACACAGAGGCATTTTAGGCTAGATACCCGATACAGGAGCACACCGTCATCTCTGTGTGCCCCAGTCACATGATCTGATGCCGGGCACAGACATAGGAAGACTTGACTGAGCTGGGAGCAGGGAGCGAGAGTGGGTGAGTTAATAATAATAATAATAATAATAATAATATTTATTCATTTATATAGCGCTATTAATTCTATAGCGATTTACATGTTTTTGCAATACTGTCCCCATTGGGGCTCACAATCTAAACATCCTATCAGTATGTCTTTGGACAATTATGGCACATCTTAAAGAAAATCTGTCAGCAGGTTTTTGCTATGTCACCTGACAGCACCATGCTGTAGGGGCAGAGATCCTGTTTCCAGCGATGTGTAACTTAGTGCAGTTGATATACAATCAATGCTTTCTATGCTACAAATCTAGTAGAGGTCTGAATTCTGAGCTGTGTATAATCCCGCCCACACCACTGATTGTGTATAACCCCACCCACACCACTGATCATGTATAACCCTGCCCTCACCACTGATTGTGTATAACCCCACCCCCACTGATTGTGTATAACCCCACCCACACCACTGATAATGTATCACCCCGCCCTCACCACTGATCGTGTATAACCCCACCCGCACCACTGATTGTGTATAACCCCACCCACAAAACTGATCGTGTATCACCCTACCCCCACAACTGATCGTGTATAACTCCTCCCCCACTACTGATCGTGTATAACTACTGCCCGCACCACTGATTGTGTATAACCCCATCCACACCACTGATTGTGTATAACCTCGCCCCCACCACTGATTGTGTATAACCTGCCAACACCACTGATTGTGTATAACCCCACCCTCACCACTGTGTATAACCCCTCCCCACCACTGATCAAGTATAATGCCGCCCACACCACTGATCGTGTATAACCCCGCTTACACCACTGATCATGTATAACCTCGCTCACACCACTGATCATGTATAACCCTGCTCACACCACTCATTGTGTATAACCCTGCTCACACCACTCATTGTGCATAACCCCCAGCCACACCACTGATCATGTATAACCCCGCACACACCAATGATCGTGTATAACCTTGACCACACCACTGTTTGACAGTTATCTATGTACACTGTATATTGACAGAAAGCTACTAATCAGCGCTGGGTGCGGGTTTGGTCCAGGAGGCATGAGAGATCTAGTCCTGTAGTGATAATCTCCTGCTGATAAAACACTCATTTTGTTGAAACATCAAAACACAGCCGAGTAAGTGACACATTGCTGGAATCAGACTTTCTTCTCCAACATGATGCTGCTTTTAGATTACATTGCAAAAACCTGCTGACAGATTTCTGTCTATAAAAAAAAGGCATCTGCCCTCTGGTAGTGTAGTGGATGCAGTAAGAAGAAGTGTTAAAGGGACAGATATCACTAGAAGATCCTATGGGTACCGTCACACCTGACGATGCCGGCGGTGATTTTTTTAGGCGACGCTAGAGCGTGGCCTATCACCGCCGACATCGCCAATGTGTCGCCTAATGTGAATGGGTGAGGGCGACGCATTTGAGTGGTCACCTGGTTTCAGAGCAGCACTCTGAAACCAGGCGACCACTCTGGGGAGATGTGCACACATCACCCCATGTACAGTTGTGGCCATAAGTATTGACACCCCTGCAATTCTGTCAGACAATACTCAGTTTATTCCTGAAAATGATTGCAATCACAAATTCTTTGGTATTATTATCTTCATTTAATTTGTCTTCAATGAAAAAACACAAAAAAGAATTGTCCTAAAGCCAAATTGGATCTAATTCCACACCAAACATAAAAAAGGGGGTGGACAAAAGTACTGGCACTGTTAGAAAAATCATGTGATGCTTCTCTAATTTGTGTAATTAACAGCACCTGTAACTTACCTGTGGCACCTAACAGGTGTTGGCAATAACTAAATCACACTTGCAGCCAGCTGACATGGATTAAAGTTGACTCAACCTCTGTCCTGTGTCCTTGTGTGTACCACATTGAGCATGGAGAAAAGAAAGAAGACCAAAGAACTGTCTGAGGACTTGAGAAACCAAATTGTGAGGAAGCATGAGCAATCTCAAGGCTACAAGTCCATCTCCAAAGACCTGAATGTTCCTGTGTCTACCGTGCGCAGTGTCATCAAGAAGTTTAAAGCCCATGGCACTGTGGCTAACCTCCCTAGATGTGGTCGGAAAAGAAAAATTGACGAGAGATTTCAACGCAAGATTGTGCGGATGGTGGATAAAGAACCTCGACTAGCATCCTAACAAGTTCAAGCTGCCCTGCAGTCCGAGGGTACAACAGTGTCAACCCGTACTATCCGTCGGCATCTGAATGAAAAGGGACTGTATGGTAGGATACCCAGGAAGACCCCACTTCTTACCCCGAGACATAAAAAAGCCAGGCTGGAGTTTGCCAAAACGTACCTGAGAAAGCCTAAAACGTTTTGGAAGAATGTTCTCTGGTCAGATGAGACAAAAGTAGAGCTTTTTGGGCAAAGGCATCAACATAGAGTTTACAGGAGAAAAAGAGGCATTCAAAGAAAAGAACACGGTCCCTACAGTCAAACATGACAGAGGTTCCCTGATGTTTTGGGGTTGCTTTTCCTGCCTCTGGCACTGGACTGCTTGACTGTGTCCATGGCATTATGAAGTCTGAAGACTACCAACAAATTTTGCATCATAATGTAGGGCCCAGTGTGAGAAAGCTGGGTCTCCCTCAACGGTCATGGGTCTTCCAGCAGGACAATGACCCAAAACACACTTCAAAAAGCACTGGAAAGTGGTTTGAGAGAAAGCACTGGAGACTTCTAAGGTGGCCAGCAATGAGTCCAGACCTGGATCCCATAGAACACCTGTGGAGAGATCTAAAAATGGCAGTTTGGAGAAGGCACCCTTCAAATATCAGGGACCTGGAGCAGTTTGCCAAAGAAGAATAGTCTAAAATTCCAGCAGAGCATTGTAATAAACTCATTGATGGTTACTGGAAGCGGTTGATCGCAGTTATTTTGGCTAAAAGTTGTGCAACCAAGTATTAGGCTGAGGGTGCCAATACTTTTGTCTGGCCTATTTTTGGAGTTTTGTGTGAAATGATCAATGTTTTGCTTTTTGCTTCATTCTCTTTTGTGTTTTTTCATTGAAGACAAATTAAATGAAGATAATAATACCTAAGAATTTATGATTGCAATCATTTTCAGGAAGAAACTGAGTATTATCTGACAGAATTGCAGGGGTGTCAATACTTTTGGCCACAACTGTAAATGGGGGACGGCGATCTGCCAGGCGATGGGAGCCATAGGCTCCCATGTTAAGGCATCGCCACTGGGGTTTTTAGACACCTCAGCGGCGCCGCCTGTCAGATCGCTGGTGCATCGCCGGAGGTGTCGCCACATGTAAACATGCAACGGCGACGCTAGCGGGGTGCCAAAAACGTGCGCGCTTCCGCCCGTGGCCGCCAACATCTCCGGAAATGTCACCTGGTGTGACGGGCCCCTATGAGCTGCCCTAAGTCTACCCAGTGAAGACATCTGATGAAGGAAAGGTCCCGGGTCCATATAGAAGACAGAAATCTTCATCTCTAACCATGTCTATTAAAATTAATGTCCTCAGTAATGTTTTTTATTCCCTTTACAGTGCGGCACGTGACTTTGCTAAGCAATGACAGCTGCTGGGACCCCTTCCGCAAAGAGAGAATTACCGTAAACCTAATTATGGCAGGAGGATAAAAATAAAAAGTCTGTCTTGGCATCTTTGCTGTGAGAGGTGGATTGGACTTCACAACAGGCAGTGGACGACAAGTTAGAAAGAAAATTGGTAGTTGGCCATTGTTTTTTTAGTAAAACAACGTAATTTTGCACAAAGTGATTCACAGATTGTCTATGTATCATATTGTCTATTAAATGAGATCAATGGTCTGAAAGTACCGGGACCATCCAACTCTTACTGATAAAGCATTAAAGCCTGGTTCCATTTCAGACACAGAGATGCACATCTGTCAGATTAGTTGTGCCATTTGAAGAGTCACCTGGTCAAAAAAGGCCAGTTTTATTCCAACCACTCCCACGAGTATTCTGATTGTGTCCTATTTTTTTAAATCTGTTGTACGGGTCCAGAAATGTGGGACGTTTTAGTTAGTGCTAATTTTCATAATCTTTACTAGGGGTCATGTCTCACAAGATCCTCGGGGGCATGTCTTTAGGCTGCTCTGCATAATTACTCTTTGAGCATCACCCTCTTTGTAAAGACCATACAAATGAACTAAAAAGGTCCATATCTATGTAACCACACAGAGGAAAGGAACACTAAGGACAGCAGTGGAAATTAAAATATGAGCAAATACTTTTGATCTTGAGACAGATCCTCTTTACACCATGGTAACAGCATTTATTATTTTAGTGTGCACCCCGGCAGGTGGGTATATAGAGTGACAAGGTGGGGGACCATATCCAGGATGGGGGGGGCATATGCAGGATAGGGGGCCATGTACCAACATAAAGGGGGCCATAAGAAGGATAGGGGGGCTATATACAGGATAGGGGAGCCAAGTACCAGGATGGGGGGCCATGTACCAGGATAAGTGGTAAGAAAAAGAATTTCCAGGTCACTTCTGGGATGCAATTTAAATCCAGGTGAGGCACGGTGTCCTCGCTTCTGCACAACCTCCAGGCAAATGAATGATATTAGGGTTGGATGCAGCTCAGCACACCGAGTTAATTTGTAAAATCACAACTTTTAATGGAAGTTCTTTAAAAACATTACAGTGATGAAAAAAACTGGGCATCCCAAAACAACAGAAAATAGCATAGGGTGGTGCATTTATAAGGATCAGACCATACGCGTTTCGAGCACTAGGCTCTTGAACACTGGTAGAAAAAAATAGTATACAATAGTATATAGTATAAAATAGTATCAGAAATGAAGTAAGCTGCCCACTCAATCACAGATATACAAAATCACATGAGACAAGTTAACATAACTAATTTGGGACAAAGAAAAAAGTAAGAATGTGCAAGTTAAAAACATCAGAACAATGGGCTATATAATAAAAAATGTAATGTACGATACTTAATACTTATTTGATACAAAAATACAACCATAGAAAAACAATGTAACTTTAGAAAAATGCAATAGAGATTGAAAAATGGTATACAGAGATTACCACAGCAAAATGCACACATCTCCAAATGATGACTGTGGTCTAAGGGAGTACAAAATGGACCTGGAAAAGAAGGGGTCATGGAGCATTACCTCCTGTCTAAGATTTAAAGGGGCTTTTCTACGAATAAAGTTCATTTTAATCAATAAATCTTGGAATAATAATAATAATTTCCACAATTGGATGTGTTAAAAAAAAATGTTCCTGTGCTGAGATAATCTTATAAAGGTGCTCCTACTACGTACAGTTTCATTTTATTTCTGACCGTGCACAGAACACAGTCTGATCATACCATGTCTCCTGGACAGGGGAGGAAGGAAAGAGAATATACAGACATTACAACACGAGATCACAGATGATTCTTTGTATGAGGTAAAACATTTCTCTGCCTGTTTGTAAAAAAACTGTTTTACCTCAAAGAAAGAATTATTTGTGATCTTGTGCTGTAATGTTTATATACTTTATTTCATCCTTCCCTGGCCAGGATCAAACCAATGCTCTGTGCACGGTCAGAAACAAAAATGAAACTGTACGTAGTAGGAGCACATTTATAAGATTATCTCAGCACAGGAGCATTTTTTTTAAACACATCCAATTGTGGAAATTATTATTATTCTAAGATCTATAGATTAAAATGAACTTTTAAATTAACTTTGTTTGTGGCAAAACCCATTTAATCCTGTTGGAACATAGGTGTTTAGGGAGAAAGCCCTGTACGCTTCTTTATTGCGTACCGCAGCAGTGTGATTGCCGGCTCTCACATGTCGGGGAATATGTTCGCAGACTTTTTGTGCTTCGTTGGTGACATTCTACAAAATGTCTGGACACGTGAGAAATATTCCTATATGTGGGATCCTTGATATTGTGCAGATATTCTCTGCTCCTCATTTATAATTTACGAATGGTTGAGCCGATATATTTCAGATTACAAATTGTGCATTCTACAATATAGACTACTTTACATGGTCACTATTACAATTTAAAAAACATTTAATCCAAAACTTTGTACTGTGGTCGTGATTAAAGAAATGGTTAGTTTTAAAGGAGACTGTACATTATTTCAGGGAGATTGACCAACTTTATAATAACCCTTTAAGGAAGGCCATGTTTGGGAGGTGTTTGTTCTGCGATGGCTAACATGTAGACTAGGGGCTAAAGAATTTCCTATTGTTTTTACCTTTCTGGGCATGATTCTTATACCGTCCCGTAATATATCCATAGATACTGAATCATCATAAAAGATTGGTAAGTTACGTTCCACTATTAGAGAGAGAGTCTTGAAATATAGACTATATGTGAGAATAAGAATTGATGTTTTGTTTCTATTTCCTACAGGTGGTTGACTTTCCCCATGACTCACAATCCAGAAATGTCAGTGGCTGGAAGAAAGATACAAGACTCTGTCTGGATCCAAGAAACTCACTCAGCTTTTATGCACACACACACTGATTACAAGCAAACAGGTCAAAGGTGAGGATGTTAGCTTTATTAGCCATTCAAACCCATTTGTGTCAACTTCTTTGCATAGTATTAGGCCAAATTCACCAAGGTATGTGAACTTTTGATCAGGGTCATTTGGATGTTTTTGGTTGTCATTATAATTTAAAAAGAAAGCAAAAAATCTGTTGGGGTATGTAAACTTTTGAGCACAAATGTATCAGGGTGGAAAACAGGGTACCCGGAATTTAGTGTAATTATGTCAGGTGTAAGAGAGAACTACGTGTCATGGTTATGGTATAACCCCTGGTAGGCCCTGTACCCGAGAAGTGGCCCATAAAGCTCTGCTTGGTTTAGTGTGTGGCATATGGTATTTGTTTAAACCATGACCCCAGATTGTTGCAGGTTGTCCTGCAGGTCTTTTGATATTTTACGTGTTTTTTCCACCATTCGCAGCAACCTTCGAAGACATCTCTTGTCAATTTTTCTCTTCCCCCATGTCCATGGAGGTTCTTGACGGTTCCATGCTTGGCAAATTTCTTAATAACATTGTACATTGTTGAAACTAGGAAACCAAGTTTTTTGAAGATGGCCTTATACCCTTTGGAAGTCTTGTGATTGGTAATAATAGAAGTTCTGATATCCTCAGATAGCTCCTTTGTCTTCACTATTCTGACAAAGGAACAAGGCCTAACATGTGGCTTTTTAAAACACTAAAGTCATCATTCATTGGCTAATTCATGTCACATGGGCACCAAAAATTTATTGCAGGGGATTCTCATTTGTGATTTACCAAAGGCGAGTCAAATGTAT
>JARQOC010000012.1:67708859-67746523 GCA_033576535.1 Allobates femoralis
GGTTATGTGTGGGGTCAGGAGGGATTTACAGTGTGAATGTAGCAGAGGCGAGTGTGTACGAGGTGCATGGAGCGGAGCCGTGTGTGTACGAGGTGCATGGAGTGGAGCCGTGTGTGTACGAGGTGTATGGAGCGGAGCCGAGTGGGTACTAGGTGTACGGAGCAGAGCCGTGTGTGTACGAGGTGTACGGAGCAGAGCCGTGTGTGTATGAGGTGTACGGAGTGGAGCCGTGTGTGTACGAGGTGTACAGAGCAGAGCCATAGGTGTACGGAGCAGAGCCGCGTGCGTACGAGGTGTACGGAGAAGAGCCGCATGCGTACGAGGTGTACGGAGCAGAGCCTCGTGTGTACGAGGTGTACGGAGCAGAGCCGCGTGTGTACGAGGTGTACGAAGCAGAGCCGCGTGTGTACGAGGTATGTGTACCAGTGGTAGCCCCCCGCGGATTCCGCTCCTATAGTCTCAGCCACCTTTGCCAGCAGCATTCTTCTCCAGAGTCTCTTCTGCCGCTGTCTGCATTCTGCAGCTCAGCATGGAGGGGCACGATGTCATCACTGTGCTGATATGTGCAGAGCGACCGGAGGAGACCGGAGCGGCAAGAAGAAAGGTGAGGAGAAAGAGAGATCCGGACGGCCAGACACTCCGCTTTGCTGCGGTGCCACCATATGGCAGTGCGGCTCCATTGAGCTGCTTGCATTATTTGTGCTCTTCAGGATGCTTGTGTATATACCAAGCATCCTCAGACGCACAAAAATGCAACATTTTGCATTTGAAGGGTATTTTTAAAAAGCGCAAGGGAACGCAATCGCATTTTAGCCCGCTCCTAACAACGTGTAATATACTCACTGTCAGAAACAGCTCTTGCTGGTTTCAGCAGTCACTGTTCCTGTAAGGCTGCCTTCACATAGGAGTTTTTTTAAAAATGTGGCAGTTGCGGTAAAAAAAACCCCGCATCTGCCGCATTTTCCGTCTAGCGGCTGCACTTGCTACACGTTTGCGGCAAGCCCCATGCATTGTCTATGGGGCTTGCGGTAAGTGTGCGGCAATATATAGTATATATAGTCCGCGATATGTACTTAAAGGGGGCCCACTGAGACCTTTTCGCCCGGGGCCCACAGAAACCTGGAGCCGGCCCGGCCTGGCATGAAGGTTCACCTTTCAGCAGGACAATGACCCTAAACATTTTGCTAAGGCTATGTTAAAGTGGTATAAGGGAAACCTTTAGAATGGCCTTGGAATGGCCAGACCTTATTCAATTGAGAATAACCTGAATTCCAAGTGTTTACATGTTCTAACCTTATAACCATCCATGAGACCAGCATCTGTAATTGTAGCAAAGCGTGGCTCCAGAAATCTTTATTAGCATTTACAACATGCTATTAAACATTAAATTTCTCTTTATTTTCATCTTAAAGTACTAGTAGAACCTCCAGTCTTTTCATGTAGTAATGGTGCATCACAATATTTACCGTTCACCATCTTTCCTGGTTTCTAGTTTGGCTCCAGTTTTCTCTTTTGGGTCTCGTGACTTCAAATCAGACTCACCGAATCACAAAGGGGTGCTGACCGGAATTTGCTTTTACAATGTAAGCCTATGCAACCTCATCCTGCATCTGCATGGGCTAACATTGGTGGAAGTAGTACCACCTCAGACAGCGATCCCTGTGTGAGTCGCTAAAAGAGAATAGAACTTGTGTGACCTAGAAGAGGACTGGAGGCCGCTGGAACCAAAGAAAATGGCGATTAGTAAGTATTGTAATACATCCACATGACAACACATACATACCGGTATTTAGAAATGATTAGTTGATATTTTTCTTAGGAGTGCTTCTTTAAAGAGGTGAGTCACTACAATGTATTGTGGCAAAATCGATTTAAAGCCGTGAAATAAGTCTTTTTCCAAACATCTTTTTCCATTTGTGTCTGTCAGCAGCGCTATCATTGTCCGCTAAGTCTTCAATACGTGACCCTCGGCTGCAGTAGCCTCTGATATCTGGTGATGCCACATCATCTTACGGAATTGGAGTTTGACCCAGTGTCACAGAGCCAGGACCCAGTGTTTCTGAGTGACTGGGCTGTGGGTGAAGTTTCAGCACATGTCACTGCCCAGCATTGAGAGTGCTTATGGCGCTCTGTTAATGAAATCAGTGAAGGAGAGAGCATGCGCGATGCTGGGCTGTGACACTCGGTGAAACTCTTCCCACATCCCAGGCACTCGGGGAGACTGGGTCCTGCCTTGGTGATAAAATGATGCTAGATCAACTTCCAATTCCGGAAGTTGACGTGACATCACCGGACATCAGAGGAAACTGTAGCCAGGGGTCATATGATGGGGACTGAGTGGACCGTGATAGCGTTGTTCACAAATGGCAATGGAAGGTGTTTGTAAAAAGGCTTATTTCACAGCTTTAAATCAATGTGGCCCTGTACATTGCAGTGGACCACCTCTTTAATTACCCCTCCACAATGTCAATTTGAAATCAAGGTTGTAATGCCACTAAACAGGTAGAAACAAGAAATTCAAGATTGGACGCTTGATATCTAATAGCAGCAGCTAATTATTATAATTTATTTAAATCTTTATACAGTTCAAAGTAATTGCCATACTTATTATGTAAGTGTCTCACCTAGCATGTACTGCTTATCTACTCCAAAGGCATCCTGATACTTGGGAAATTCAACCCATAAAGGCCTGTTGGTTGAAAAAAGACACACATGTATTATAGACTAATAGACTAACACGTACATTTTCATAGCTAGCAAACGTACCTAACTTCACCACTGAAACTGACTGACGGGCCACATTTATCAATATTCTCATAAGAACTATACAGTCACAATCTATATAATACAATCCTCAACACCTGAAATTGCAACACCAAGATGGAAAAGTAGTGAAATTATGGAAATCACAGCATAGATACACATGATAATGATATGCAAACGATACAAAATGTAAACAAAATCGTTTTAACAAGATTCTTGATTTATTCAATATTAGCCCCTTTACGGCCTTAGACGTATCTATACGTCATACATAGGTGATACTTACCAACCTATCATGGTAATTTTGCATCTCATCTGCTGTGCCGGCCGCGATCACCTCTGGGTCTCTGACTGATGTTACAGCTGAGACCCAGAACTCACTGTCAGGAGCGGTTCCTGCATGGCTCCAGGCAGTTTAACCACCCCCTATATGCCTCAATCGATACCGATCACAATATTCTCTTTGTGTGATATAACTCTCTGGTATAAGAGTATAACAATTTAAAGTTTGATAACTGCAATATTTTCAACATTTTAGCCAAACATCAGATTTTTTCACAAAGAAGTATCTAGGCTGCAGAATGCTGACAGTTTGTAATTTACTCCCTGTTAGCATTCTGCATGGTTACCTAGATATCACAGTTCGGTGTGTGGAGAAGCTGTTCACCCTGACTAGAGGTTTGTTGTTTTGGAGTCTGGTCGTAACGTCACAACTGGACGTTACACCCAGACTCCATCACGCCCGACTCCCTCCATCTATGTGAACGCTGACTGCACTGGGCTAAGCAATCAGCTGTAAGGAGGAGAGACAGTCCATGTTCCCAGCAAGCACTGTGAACATTCCCACCAGCTGACTGTACAGCTCAGTGCAATGAGCCGTGTCTGCGCAGTTTATCTCCTTCACAGGGACCAGTGCTGTGTCACTGATGCAATCATCTCTGCATCTCCATGTTACAGTCACCCCTCTGTAAAGATGGAGACAGCTCTGTGTCAATGATTCAGTACAATGAGTGGTGTGTGCGCGATCATCTTCTTCACAGAGTGGCGGCTGCAGCACAGTGATGCAGAGATGACCTCTCCTGGACCTGATCACACCACTCAGCACAAGATGCAATCTGATAGGTGTGATGATCCCCGCACCAACAGGACAGATTTTTCAACTCCTGGAGGAACCCGATCAAGGCTTAATTCATCGCAGGAAGCAGAGATCTAAAGAAAAATGTGAGCTGTCTCCACCTTTACAGAGGGGCAGCTGTAGCACAATGATGCAGAGATGACTGCATCAGTGAAACAGTGCTGGCCCCTGTAAAGGAGATGACCGCGCAGAGACCGCTCATTGCTCTGAGCTGTTCAATCAACCGGTCGGTATAGTCACAGTCCTTGCTGTGAACATGGACTGTCCCTCCTCCTTAGAGATGATTGCTCAGCTCAGAGCAATCAGTGTTGACATAGATGGAGGGAGGCAGGCCAGCTTGGAGATTTGGGGCAGGCCTGCTGGAGTTTGGGAGTAACGCACAGTTATAATGTTACAATCAGACTCCAAAAGAACAAATCTAGTCAAGGGTGAGCAGCAACTCCACACTCCGAATTGTAAAATCTAGGTAACCATACAGGATGCTATCAGGGAGTACATTACAAACGGTTATCATTCTGCAGCCTAGATACAAAGATAAGTAATACAAAAAGCCAAGACAACCCCTTTAATCAAGAAGTTCTGCTGGCAGCTCACTTTACAATTGTTGACCGATGTCCTTGATATGCTTGATCAGAGACAAGTCTGGAGACCCTGCAGGCCATGGTAGCAAATTTAGGCCAAATCAGCTGCTCACAGTAGCACAAGCAACATGTGGTCTTACAATGCTGTCGTGAAAATGCGCTCCTGGTACACTTTGGAGAAATAGTCATAGCACTGGTTCCACGATTGATCCATTCTGTTCATAGGTGAACTAGAATGCCAGATGCCAGATGCCAAGTCCAAAGTATCAAATAATGTATACAAAAACCATCAGAAGGCATTTGCATGACACTGGCCTAAAAGCTAGATGTCCAGTAGCCTTAGAAACCGTAAAGGCAGCATGTGGAGCTGACACGGTGTCGTCCTCACCTTACAAATGCCATCCCATCAAAGTTTTTATTTTCTTAATGTATTGTAGTGATTTTATATAGAAATTTGTACTTACAATTGCTCATTTTTCTTTTTACTCAGTTAATTCTTCTCTTTTCTCTGCTTTATGTAGATACAGGTGATCACTTTTCTCTGCATGAAACCTCCCCACTTCAACTCCTGACCCTGCTGCTCTCTCCTCCCCTACCAGGGACATGGCAGCCCAAGGAGGGAACAGAGTCTTCCTGATTCTACATAGCACATAGACGAATTCAACTAGTCAGTTATTAATCATAGAACCCATGGAAAAGAGAAGAATTAACTGAACAGAAGAGAAAAATGAGCAATTGAAAGTACACAGTGCTATATAATATGATGCAATATATTAAAAAGATAAAATTTTTCATCGGAGTGCTTCTTAAATCACCCAGCACCCTTCTCACATGCAACTAAATGGTCTGTCCTGAGAAAGGGTCATTCGTTAAATACATGCGAGGTGCTCTCTCAGACCCTTCGTGAGCTGTCATGAGAAAGCACGGCCCATCTCCCAAATCCTTTTGGTCTCTGTTCTAAATTAAGCATTTATGTTCAAGCAATCTATTGCCAAAGCCATATTTTATTCTGCTATGCAATATTTTATTTTAGAAATTTAGCAGGTGGGAAGTTCTTGGAAGAAGAACTTCGCTATCATCAGAAGAAGCACCAAGGCATACCAACTAAGACATGCTTAATGTAGGAATGTTGACGATGGAACGCTGGTAACCTCTCAATCATATTCACTCAGGCCATGCAAGTTCCTCCCTTTCTTGTCTTACAGTTCCAGCAAAGTGGATGGAATTTATAAAAATCTCGTGCCCACTGTGCTTTTTTACTCAGAGTAAACTGACCTGTGATACGTGTTTCAAGTCTACTATATGTGTCAATTTATTTTGACAGCTTGAGTATGCTAAGATTTATGTGCAGATTTTTTCTATAGTCTTGCATTAGATGTAGAAAAAACGTAGGTAACAAATGCATGTTTTTAGTATATTTCAGAAATGCCTCAAAAACACATGTAATAAGCACATGACGTTTTGTCACAGCCCAATACCAGTAAGTATCAAAAACAAAGCAGCTTTTTATTATTCCATTGAGCATATATTGGACATCATTAGTCGGAGAGGTTTGGATTTACATAATTCCACTTCACTTGCATTACAACTTCAATGTTGGACTAATGTCTGTAACAACTTGCAGGATACAATTATGCCACCTGGTGGTTGTGGTGCACGCTGCTATAGTTTGCAAAAAAAAAAAAAAAAGTACGAGTCATTGATAGAATTAAAGCAGTGGTTCTTAACCTTGTTTGAGGTACACAACCCACCAGTTTCATATGCATTCACCAAACCCTTCTTTAGTGATAAATCTACATGCAGCCGTCGGGAGTGTGTTGACCTCCGTGGCGGAGGCTCCGCCAAAACCCTGAGACCGACACACCATACCCCTGGGGTTTGATCGATCCCCTGTTAAGAACCACTGATTTAGAGGTTTTTGGCCATGACCCCCATGCATCCTATTTTTCAAACGTGTTCACGTTGTCTTTTCCAAATGGATAAACTCAAGTTTGATAGAAAGAGTGTTCAGGAGGTGCCAGTGTTTTTTTCCTGAAGAGGTTTTTCTTAGTGATTTTTGGTTGTTTCTGGAGTATAATTTTTACTATTTCACCCCAAATGTAACATTTGTTTAGCATTTCTACACAAGTCTTGAGTGTCTGTGCATTCCCAATCACATTGTATGGGTGTGAGACGTGGACCTTGACAAAGGGTGATGAAAGAAAGATCGATTTCTTTGAACTGTGGTGCTGGAGGAGACTCCTACAAATCCCGTGGACAGCCGACATCACAAATAAGGCTGTCCTGGAATGTGTCAATCCACAGACGTCCCTGGTAGGAAAAGTCATAAAACAGAAACTGTCTTACTTCTGTCATGTGATGAGAGCAAATTCCCTGGAGAAGGACATGATGGTTGGTATGGTCAGTGGCCGTAGAGGTAGCAGAAGACCTAAGACCCGTTGGCTGGAAACTGGGGCAAGGAATCAGTTTGGCGCACCCTTTATGCCTGTTTGAGTGACTCACATGTGATTTGCACACTACATTCACATGCAAACGAGCTGCTCTTCCTACGTTTTGCAATGTTCAGTGGAAGACTACAGCCTCTACTTCACTGAGAAAAAACAAGAAGACAAGCCTGTTGACTTAACTAGGAGTATGAAAAAACCCCGAGTGGAATGGTCATGTGATGACTGCAAGATCCAGCAAGCAGAGCTGAATCCTAACAGTAAGTATATTACACGCTATTAGGATTGGGCATGCTACAGGGCTTAGTGTTATAATTAAAGGGCTTGTCGAGGCTTGAGAAAAGTTTGCAGTCACTCTAGCTGATTTCAGACTTATGAATTTTCTCTTAGGATTCTCCCGTACTGGTGGCAAAATTGGACGGCCATATGAGTGTAAGTATGCGATTTTCATACTTCCGGCCACAATCTGACTAGATGTGTCCGGACTCGCTCAATTCACTTGTTTTTTTGAGCAAGGCTACAAATGTCTAGTCAGCAGGTGACAGCATGCATGAAATTGCCTTTTTGTGGTTTCTTGACCACCGCTCTCACTGCCGGCATCAGACAATCGTTACAGTGTGCAGTGCCTGACTTCAGACTTTCATCACAACCTTGGACTACCCCTCTAATCATACTAACAAAAATAAAAACATAATAACCCATAATGTCAGATGGTAAACATTATATTAACATACAAAACCTAAAATAAAAATTATATGAAAAAATACCCTGCTGAAAATAAATAAGTTAAAAGTAAGTGCATATATATATATATATACACTGTGTGCAGAATTATTAGGCAAATGAGTATCTCGATCACATGATACTTTTTATACATGTTGTCCTACGCCAAGCTGTATAGGCTTGAGAGCCAACTACCAATTACGGTAAGTAAATCAGGTGATGTGCATCTCTGTAATGAGGAGGGGTGTGGTGTAATGACATCAACACCCTATATAAGGTGTGCTTAATTATTAGGCAAATGCCTTTCCTTTGGCAAAATGGGTCATTGTCAATCTGTGTAAAGAGACCAAGCGCCGAATGACTAATATATTTTCAGCTTGTGTAAATGCAATCTAAAGGTTTCTGTATGATGGTACAATACGTTAGTACTTTGTCTAAACGACCCTGTCCTTTCTTCATAATTTTTGTGCATTTTAAACAGTTTTCCTAATGTACTTAAATATCCAACATATTTATGAGATATTTAGCATGAATACATTTTGTCAGTTTCAGGTTTGGCTTGGCAGAATGGCATAGTTTAGTGAAGTAAGTGCACTTGACACTTTTATTCACCCTTTCCTATTGGAGCTAATTTCTATTTTTGCACTCCCTTTTATGTCCCCTCCTTTCGAGAACTATAATTTTTTTCCCATAGACCTTATGACGGCTTATTTTTCTTTAGACATGTTATCCAGATACTATGCAACAGAGGATCTGTAGAAGTGAAGATGAAATAAAGAGGACTTTATGAGGCAAGATATGGTGGATGCAGGGGGAGCAAAAACCATGGACAAAGACAACCATATCACACTGAGAGTGTTAGGACCCGTAGAAGCGCTCTCAGCGTGAAACGGTTGCCGTTGTCAGTGGTTTTTGCTCCCCCTCCTTGCACGCTATGTAACCCTGTCTGCACATTGAAGGATATGCAAATCTATATATGACTGGCATCACCACAAGTCATAAGAAATTGTAGAGATGATCCAGTGGCATGCTTCATAATCCTTTTATTGTGCAATCATAAAATCATCACAGCGCACAGGGGGTGCCGCTGGACGCGTTTCGGAGGAACAGACCTCCTTTATCATCAGCAACATTCAAAATGAAAATACAGACATATATACAATTAAAATAAAATGAATGAACTCCTGTGCACAGACGATACCAATCAGTGAAGGATCTTAACTATTTGCTTACCTGACCCAGAGAATGACCCAGTATAGACACATAAAAATACAATTTTATTTCTTCTAAAGTGATGTTATACTCAAGACTCTTTCTACAAGAAGCTGCAATATGGATGGTAAAAGGAGAGAGAAATTTTCCTTTTTTTTTTTTTTTTTTCTATATGGCTGTATTTTAATGACAATATGGTCCAACAACCCCATTAAAGGGAATATGGCCAAAGATCTATTATTATTATGTACTTAATCTTTATGATTGTAATATGCAGTAAATAATATTATTAAATTAAAGGTTAATATTCTATTAGTGTGAATATTATTTATACCCTTATTCATCTGATATGAATATTTATAATTATTTATATAATTTTATTATTTTATTTTATTATTTTTGTTATTATTAATTATTTAGTATGGCTGGCAGGTGCTAATCCCCAAGGTACATTCAATTTGGAATGCATGGAGAAAACACCAGCGGGATTCTTGCACTTATTATATATACTCTACAAGTAGCATATGGTGTCTTGTGTTTGTTATTTTTATTTTTTATATATTATATTTTTTATATATTTTATATTTTTTATTTATTTACTTGCACTGCTCTATATTAAACTGATATATTTCTAAGGCAAATTTCACAGCATTTTTAAAAAAAAATATATGTTTGAATCCCGATTTCCAGGGTTCACTCTCCCCATAGGGGCTCACAATATGTCATATTATCAACAAAAAACTTTTAAAAAATTATATGAATAGCACAATGCAAATACTGTACAACCTCCAACATATTAACACTCTGAAATGTTTAATCCTTAAATAAAAAAAAAAAAATGGGTTTCAAGATTTCACTCTCCCCATAGGGGCTCGCAATATGTCATATTTGCCATCACCACAAGTGTAGGTGCAGGCAGAAAATTATATACTTACATAAACGGTTATCTGCCGCGACACTACTATTTATCATGAATTTGTAGCTCAATGAGTGGCACTTGAAACAAAAGGATCAATGGGTATAGTGAATGTGTGTATTGCAGAAACTGCCCTATGCTAAATAAGGAATACCGGAGATCTTGGTTTCAATAGTGGCCACTAGAGAGTAAGCCTGACACCCACTACACGGAGCCTCCACTGTCAGGTCCTGACACTATGCCCTAGTGAAATGTTGAGATGTGAGTGGGTTTATATGCCCATGGATGTAATTAAAAACAATGAACAGGTGTGTGCTGGGCCCTGTTTATGGGCCCTGCTTCCGACATCACAGGCCAGATTGATGCGTGTGACGGGGCCTTAAATGTTCTTGACAGTAGTCCAGGCAAGATGTCTCAGATAATCATGCACAACATAAAATAAAAAACTGCAAATTTTCACAATCTGGTTGTAAATATAAAAGAGACTGTCACCAGGTTTTTTTCCACCTAATCTGAGAGCAGCATAATGTAGGGACAGAGATACTGATTCCAGTGATGTGTCATGTACTGGTTTGCTTAGTGTAGTTTTGATAAAATTACTCCTTAATCATCAGGAGATTATCATTACATGGCTGGTTGCAGGTAGTCCAGCATATTCATAAACTGCTAAATCTGCAGCAGAGAAAACAGTAATATTATCAAAATGATAGCAAGCAACCCAGTAAGAGATACATCAATAGAATCAGGGTCATTGTCTCTACATTAGGCTGCTCTCGGATAGGATGGCAAAAATCTGGTGACAGATTCCCTTTAACAAATCTAGATGATACATTCTCTTTGGGTAAAGAGATAAGGAATAATCGATCTCACCTCATCACTGGCTCAGCAAATAAGTGTGCACGATAAAACAGCAGGTACCAAAATGGAAGCAGAGAGTAGCGCTCCTTTATTGCTCTCCTGATTATAGAAGTGTTGTCTTCACCAAACAGCCAAGGCTCCCTGCGCCGTGTGCCCTGCATCGCGTGTGCTCGGAAAAAAGGTTGGAAAGCAGCAGCCTGGTACCATCGGACAAGAAGTTCTGGGTCTGGGTCTCCGACGAAGCCTCCGACATCAGCTGAAGGAATAGAACGAAGAAGAGAGAATCCTGTAAGCCTCTTTCTGCGGCTAGTGACTGTTCCACGGCCCTATGAATTTACATATTTGGATATATAGGAACAACATTTGGTTCAATCAAAACAGCAAAGCGTTTTTATGAGAGCCATTAGTCATTAGAAATTTTGATTGTATCCAGAAAGGGCTAAACCAATGTGATGGATTTATGGATCATTATAACATCTGAAGAATGTTGTTCAAAGACACTAAAGTCTTAAAACAACAGGTTTTCATATAAATTAAAGTCCTAAAAACTTTGACATCACTAAGCCTGACAGATTGATGATCCTCTCCAAGCTTTGTTTTGTTATTTAGTTAAATGTCCATTCATTATATCTTGTCTCTGCTCTAGTTGTGCATGTATATATTTTGAGTTTCTTTCAATATTTTGTCATACCATCTCTGATGAAGGGACCTGAGATGTCTCGAAAGCTCGCATTGTAACATCATTTATTTTATTTTTGTTATTAGCCATTAAAAGATATCACATGTACAAGATTATTATCTTGTTTCTTCCACTGAGAGCAATCATATTTTGTCAACTGGCTAATACGGTACCAAAACTTTGGCTGTAGAAAAAAACAAGCAGTTTACAGTATCAGCAAAGTGAATAAGATTTCACATGCTGCTTATTTTTTCCTTGCAGGTTTGGCAGAGCTTCATGGGAGATTGTGATTTTTTCTATGTACAGGAATACTGAGATACTGCTTTATAGTACAAGTGATCAGTCAATCACAGATTGCCTAAAAGGGCTAAAAAATATATGTTAAAAAGTTTAAAATAAGTGTTAAAAAAAGAGCTGAATGGATTTGGGAAAAAGGGGAGAAAGAAATGAAAATGCAAAAACGGAACGCAGACATCAGGCTGGGGGTTAAGAAGCTGTAAATTGCAAAATACTATCCTCAGTACCCATTTATGAAGATGGAATAATCATTTAAGTAAGGGAACCAATTCTGACCTGTGAAAGGATCCACAGTTCCCTTGTGCACATACAGTTACTGTGCCCCTTTTCTGACTCCAACAGCTCTGTCTAAGGCTCGGTGCTGACAACTGAATTTTCAGTCCAAGTGCAATCCGACAAAGCATCAGACCGCACAGGTACCAATGTACTATGGGGCCATGCACAAGTCCAATTTTATTCCTTGGACTGAGTGTGTCCGAGAAAAAATGCCTGGGTTGTCTCCTAAATGCAATCAACAATTGGCCAAGCAAGCCAATGCATTCGTGGAAAAAAAATCAGACTGCAGTCTGATTTTCACAGACTAAAAGAATGGAGCAGGTGGAGAAAATTGTATAATGCTGTGGTCAAATTCTCATCAGCGTCTGATCAAACTGTAAGGGTAAAGCCACACTGGCATCAAACTCGCGCAAGTGCAATGTGAGAAAATCTCGCACTGCATTCGGACCAATGTTAAAGGGAACCTGTCATCTGGATCTACCCCCTTGACCTATCACTAGCTGTCCCTATACCTTCCTTCCTAGCTGCTCCCTAACCATCCCTCTCTGCTGTAAATCCGCCCTATAATGATTAAGAAAAATGACTTAGAACTTACTGGAAGTCGCTCTGTCAGGAGACTGGAAAGGCGGCTCCAGGCTCCATTCTCCCGTCCTCGCTGCTTCACCGCACACCCCGCTGGGTGTCATTATTCTTTCTTGATCTTTGCCTACATTTGGAATCTCCTGCCCCCTTCTCCTCCTATGATGCACCGGCCAGTACGTCACATCCAGCCCGGTGCATTATGGGCCTGATCACATGATCGGCTCCATGCATTATGGGTCTGATCACCTGATCAGCTCAACTTCAATATATGCATTGCACATGCGCGGATCCAGGCCGATCACATGATCAAGCCCATAATGCATCAGGCCGATCACGTATTCAAGCCCATAATGCATCAGGCCGATCACGTATTCAAGCCCATAATGCACCAGGCCGATCACGTGTTCAAGCCCTTAATGCATCAGGCCGATCACATGATCAGGCCCATAATGCACCAGACCGATCATGTGATCAGGCCCATAATGCACCAGACCGGATGTGACGTACCAGCCAGTGCATCAAAGGAGGAGAAGAGGGTGGGAGATTCTAAATGCAGGACGAGATCAAGAAAGAATAATGATGCCCAGTGGGGCATACAGTGACGCAGTGAGGAGGGGACCATGGAACCTGGAGCCGCCTTTCCAGTCTCCTGACAGAGCGACCTCCAGTAAATTATAAGTCATTTTTCTTAATCTTTATAGAGCGGATTTAAAGCAGAGAGGTATGGTTAGGGAGCAGCTAGGAAGGTGTATGGACAGCTAGTGATAGGTCAGGGGGGTAGATCCAGGTGACAGGTTCCCTTTAAACAGTCAGGTCAGATTGATAACTTCTTCTACCGTTGAACTTGAACTGCATGCAAAATCGCAGCATGTTGCACCCATTGCACCCGCACTGCACTCACTTTAAGCACTCACGTGACTGTCATGCATCAAAATCTCTCCGATTACGCATACGCTAGTGTGCCTCTACCCTCATTAGCATAATCGGACTGATTAGTCACCTAGCCTAAGGTCTCTTTCACATTTCTATGTGTCTCCGGTACATGTACTGTCCTTTTAGCCACATGTCGGAGACACGGACATACGTACATACATTTTACTGTATGCTTTTTTTCACACATCCATGTTTCTGCACGGACCGTGTGTCTGTGTGCTCCACACGGCGACATGTCCGTTTTTCACTGGCAGCACGGACACACGAACACATTCGGGTCAATGGGTCCGTGCCAAAAGCAACCTGCACATGGATGTCATCCGTGTGACATCGATGTACATGGACCTGAACAAAAAGTTTTTAGTTAAAAAAAAGAATTGTGTACTTACCTGACTCCAGCGATGCTCCGGTCCCTCTCACTTCCGGGGCCGTTCATGAAATAAATGCTGTAGCAGACCTGGAAGCAAGAGGGACAGCAGCGCTGGAGACAGATAAGTATACAAAGCCATGCTGTTCATGTGCTATCCATGTGACATCCGGACAGCACACAGATGACACATGATGCTGGACACACAGGCAAAAAAATGGCCACTCACACAACATGCATTTTTTGCACGGATTTGTGAAAGAAGCTTAAGAGAGGTTGACAAACCAAGTCATGTAACTATGTAACTCCTTCTGGGTCTAAGTGATGGTTTAATTACCTCCACAAAAGGATATCCCGGCCACACTGAGAGATAGTAACATTGGTACCGAAATTTTAAGATACTCCCATTCTGCTTTATTATCTCCAGTCCATACAGCACCTAAAGTACAAAAATAAATGAATGATTTTGATAAATTTTACAATTAGTACAATATATTAATAAATTAACATATTTGTGCCTTACCACATAGTGGTGGGAAACAGGTAGCCAAAAATGCAAGTAGTGACAGATTACCCTGGTCAACAAATTTTCATCAAAGTCATGTTACGGAAATGCAATTAGTCATTTCCTATCAATCTTCATGTGCTCAACACGAATACGTGAGTCAAAATGCAGAATTGTCTCTAGTTTTTTTCAAATCTGTAATTCTTGTTTCTGCATGCCAATACCAATAGGCTTTCGGTGTATAAAGATTTCTTTGCCCGTCTCTCGTACAACGTTTTGGTAGTTCCTCTGGGGAGTGTCCAGCAGTATTCAGCCAGCATGGTAGTAGACCATTTTCCCTGGTATCTTGTTCCATTGTTGCAATATCTTGGTGGAAATGTTCATCATGTTCATCACAAACCACAGTTGTCAGGAAAGGTCATTTAGTTCTTCCTATGTTATTTTATGCGGGGTTGATGATGCACCACAGTGAAAATTAGGATTACTGCATGCTAACAGACCAGGAGAGGAACAAGTTGGCTTATCCTCGTCCTCATCAGCTGAGTGAAGGGAATATTCTGCTGGAGGTTCTGGAGTAGGACATCCCTCACCACGTGGAACTGGTCTCAATGTAGAAGCAATGTTGGAGTAGACTATACTTTACTTCTTTTGCTTCATTATCCGACGGAAAGAGGAGGAACTAAGCAGAAGTAACAGTCATTTGTGTGGTTGATTGACTATCACCAGACCACGGGAACTGCAAATGGCATTGATGGTCTTTTGCCATTCAACCAGTGTGTTGCACATGTAGTGCAGCACATATGTGGGGCTCAAGGTTTGTCCTGGATGCCTATCTTGCATCTGAAGTAAAGATGATATTCTTTTTTCACTTGAGAAGTGATACTTTTCGTCGGGTTGGCGAATATCACTTCCCCACAAACATACCAAAAACATACCACAGTATTAACGCACTTTCGAGTACATTAGTGCTATTGTAACTAAATCAATAAAATAATATTTTTTTTATAACCGTAGCTTTAACTGTATTCCATAAAGTCTGAAATATTTTAAATGCGCTACCTTTCTGACTGGGCTTTATATAGCACAGAGCTAATGTCAGCCTACTTCAGCAGGCACCTGGCAGTAGTACTGCATTGCATCAAAAAATTACTCTGGATGATTATATTATGCAATATGATGCAATATTACATCAATGTAGGCTAATTTAGGATGTTGCTACAGTCCTACTGAATAAAATTATATGGTGATACACAGAAAATGCACAATATGAAATATCTTGAAAACGAGAGGCAATAAAAATTTTCATGGCCATTTTCGTGTTCAGCACACAAGATACTATAGATTAGGACCTTTTTAAGTCGGTAATGATTTCAATGTTGACCAATGTTATTAATGGCTGTCCGGTTTTGCAAGAAAAACTGCAATATATCCACAAATATGTACAAAAATTAACAGTCCACTTAAAAGTTGCCGACTTCAGGCTTTCACAGTTTCTATCTGCATATGTAGATGTAACCTAATGGAGAGGATCGTTTACCAATGATCTTTTCACATTTAATCTACTGAAGAAAACCTTAATGAAGTCTGGTTCCAGGACCATCTTGGGCTACGTTAACAAGGAGAGAAAAGAGTGGGTAGATCCCTCTTTTGGCTATTGGCGGTGCCCTTGGGACCCCCTTTTTGAACATCCTGGGCTACGTTCCCACAATGAGATTTTGGTGAATTTGTGATGCTGCATATTTTTGCTAGATCACTGTGTGTGACACCACGATAAAGATGTGGTTAACGACTTTGCCTATTCACAACAGTGAACAAGTATCATTCTCAGGGTTGTGCAAATGATAGCTGCTTGTCACATCGTTGGTGCGTCGTGCACGATATCTAGACGTGTGACATCTCACCAACGATCTCTAAACGATGTCCTAACGACCTCGCCCATGAGATCGTTGGTGAAATCGTTACAACATTGAAGCATGAAACGGTACCTTTAGGCCTTTTTTTAGATTTCCATTTTGATATTTTGTCTTCTGTCCATGGTTTTCAAGCAGAACACATATCCATTACAGTTTATGGGGCTGTTCACAAGTACGAGTTAATTTGCAGATAGTAAGTCCACAAAAAAAAAATCACAGGGCCGTATTTGGCCTTCATTCTGCCCTAAGCACTTTTCGTGGTCACTCCCCTTACTGACGTCACACACTGAGTCTGTGCACACGACATCTATTTAAGGCAGATCTACTCTGTAGAACACTTTAAAAAGCGCTAATTAAACACTAAAAGAATGAACATCTGCACTTGTTGTGCACAGGTTCAGTCTTTTGGGCGATTTTTTTTTTAACACCTTCAGCTTTTCAAAGTCATCAAGTGATAACAATAGGTGACCTAACCATTGCTTCAGTGAGGAGAGGCCTAGTGATATAGAGACACACTGTCTGCTCATTCACCCCTCCTCTTTATTGAAGGTGTTCAAAGGGAAGCCAAGAACAGACAGGTTCCAGGCGTCAGAGCGAGCCTGCAGCCAAATTGTGTGCACCACACTGACACTTGGAGCATTTTCCGCACTCTTCCAGTGTCGCTGGTTTCACACTTGCGTTTTTTTATTTTTTCAAATCAGGCAAAATTAAGTTTTTCAGCCAAATCCTTATCCTTTCAGGATCCAGTTTTTTCCCCATTCACCTTAATGGTGTCAGGTGGAAACCTGTTAATTCAGGTTGCTTCCTGACACCATTAAAGGGAACCTGTCAGCTCGTTATTCCCCCCTATCCTACCACTACCTGTCCCTGCACCTTGCTAGTTCATCTCTAACCATACCTCTCTGACCTAAAACTGCACTATAAAGCTTGTGAAAAATGATTTAATAACTTACATCCATGCTTTGGCATAGATTGGGATGGACGGTCTCCAGGGATCCATTCTCCCCTCCTCATCCTCTTTCTTGAAAATCCCACCTTCTCCTCATAGTATGACGCGCTGTCGGAACACCATGTCCAGTCCTGAGCAGGGTGCGGGTGTATTGGCTGCATGGTTTGGCTCCCACACATGCGCAGTGCACATATTAAAGCCAGGCTGTACACCTGATAAGTCCCCACAATGCACCGGACCGGAACTGATGTCCGGCTGCGCGTCATATTGAGGAGGAGGCAGGATTTTCAAAAAAGAGGACGAGAAAAGAAGAAATGATGATGCCCAGTGTGGCGTGATAAAAGCCTGCGAGGAGGGCAGAATGAAACCTCCCCTGTCACCAATATATAGCAACACCAGCCTCACCAGTATACAGAAGCAGCAGCAACAGCAGCATCCAATGTCACCAGTATACAGCAGCAGCCTCCCCTGTCACCAGTATATAGCAGCATCCTCCCCTGTCACCAGTATATAGCAGAACAGCTTCCCATGCCACCAGTATACAGCAGCAGCTTCCCCTGTTCACCAGTATATAGCAGCACAGCCTCTGATGCCACCGGTATATAGCAGCACAGCCTCCCCCAGTATATAAAGCAGCAGCCTCCCTCAGTATATACAGCAGCAGCCTCCCCTGTTTACCAGCATACAACATCACAGCCTCCCATGCCACCAGTATAGAGCAGCAGCCTCCCCTGTTCACAGGTATATAGCAGCACAGCCTCCCATGCCACCAGTATATAGCAGCAGCATCCTCTCTCCCAGTATATACAGCAGCAGCCTCCTCCCAGTATATACAGCAGCAGCCTCCCCCTAGTATATACAGCAGCAGCCTCCTCCCAGTATATACTGCAGCAGCCTCCCCCGAGTATATACAGCAGCAGCCTTCCCCCAGTATATACAGCAGCAGCCTCCCCCAGTACATACAGCAGCAGCAGTCTCCCCAGTATATACAGCAGCAAGTCTCCCTCAGTATATACAGCAGCAGCCTTCCCCCAGTATATACAGCAGCAGCCTCCCCCCAGTATATACAGAAGCCTCCCCCCAGTATATACAGCAGCAGCTTTCCCAATGTATTTACAGCAGCAGCCGCTTCCAGTATATACATCAGCAGCCTCCCCCCAGTATATATAGCAGCCTCCCCCAGTATATAGCAGCACAGCCCAGGCTGCCCCAGTTATATACAGCAGAAGCCTCCCCCAGTATATACAGCAGCAGCCTCCCCTAGTATATAACAGCACAGCCTCTGCCTCCCCCCAGTATATGCAGCAGCAGCTTCCCCCAGTATATACAGCAACAGCCTCCCCCAGTATATACAGCAACAGCCTCCCCCCAGTATATACAGCAGCAGACTTCCCCCAGTATATACAATAGCAGCAGTCTCCCCCAGTATATACATCACCAGTCTTCCCCAGTATATACAGCAGCAGCCTTCCCCCAGTATATACAGCAGCAGCCTCCCCAGTATATAGAGTAGCAGCCTCCCCCAGTATATACAGCAGCAGCCTCCCCCCAGTATATACAGCAGCAGCCTCCCCCCAGTATATACAGCAGCAGACTTCCCCCAGTATATACACCAGCAGCAGTCTCCCCCAGTATATACATCACCAGTCTTCCCCAGTATATACAGCAGCAGCCTTCCCCCAGTATATACAGCAGCAGCCTCCCCCAGTATATAGAGTAGCAGCCTCCCCCAGTATATACAGCAGCAGCCTCCCCCCAGTATATACAGCAGCAGCCTCCCCCCAGTATATACAGCAGCAGCCTCCCCCAGTATATACAGCAGAAGCTTCCCCCCTGTATATACAGCAGCAGTTTGGGCATCTAAAGACAGGCTAGGGATGTGGTACCTTTTACTGTATTTATGGAAATGATATGTACCCCATTGTATGCCATAGATTGTTAATGCCTTTGTATACTCACCCCTCTGTATCGGGGACTGTGACCTGTTCATCCCCTCTGAAACAAATTGTTCCTGGTTTTAAGGATTTTCCCAGTGTTTTATACTGACTCACTGATGTTATAATAAACTTGTGCACATGCAATCAGTGGATTCTGTGATGCTTATACTGGGGTTTATGGCTATAGAACTCTGTACTCTAATTTAGTAATATATGTTTGAGTTGCTGAATCTATGAGTCCATTATGTTACCCTGTAACCTTGTTTTATATGTACGAGCATTGTCTTCGTTGCATGTATGCTGTACATGGTCAGAAAAATGCTAGCACAAAAATGGATATCAGACTAAGTGCCCACCACTATGGAGTACATTAATAAAATCAACTAGGTGGTAAATTTGGAATGAGGCATCTATACCAAAAGTATTTTATGGGATATGCAAAGAGATTTGGGGAATTATACACAGGTTGTAAAAGAGCCATTAAAGACTACTATGAGTATGTGTTGTATATGATGTTTTATGAATATATGTTGAGTGTATGGATATGGTTCTTTAGTTGTTAGTTCTTTCTATGTAACAATATATTGATCTAAAGTCAGATATTTAACTGGACAATGATGATACATATTGATTCTAATGATTACTGTTGTTAATATTTTCATTGTTTTGAAAAAAGTCTTTATTTAACCACCTTAATGACCAGACCATTTTTTGCAATTCTGACCAGTGTCCCTTCATGAGGTTATATCTCTGGAACACTTCAACAGATCCTAGCGATTCTGAGACTGTTTTTTCGTGACATATTGGGCTTCATGTTAGTGGTAAATTTAGGGCGATAATTTTTGTTATTATTTCTGAAAATATAAAAAAATTGGCAAAAATTTTGAAATGTTCACACTTTTCAAATTTTTAATTTTTATTCTGTTAAACCGGAGAGTTATGTGACACAAAATAGTTAATAAAATAACATTTCCCACATGTCTACTTTACATCAGCACAATTTTGGAAAAAAAATATTTTTTGGTTAGGAAGTTATAAGGGTTCAAAGTTCATCAGCAATTTTTCATTTTTCCAGCAAAATTTACAAAACCATACTTTTAGTGACCACATCACATTTCAAGTCCCTTTGAGGGGTGTACATGACAGAAAATACCCAAAAGTGACACCATTCCAAAAACTGCACCCCTCAAGCTACTCAAAACCACATTCAAGAAGATTATTAACCCTTTAGGTGCTTCACAGGAACTAAAGCAAAGTGGAAACAAAAAATGGACATTTTAATTTTTCCAACAAAAATGTTCTTTCAGCCTAAATTTTTTCATTTTTACATGGGCAACAGGATAAAATGCACCCTAAAATTTGTTGGGCAATTTCTCCTGAGAACACCGATACCTCATATGTGGTCATAAACCACTGTTCGGGCGCACGGCAGGGCTCAGAAGGGAAGGAGCGCCATTTCACTTTTGGAGCTAATTTTCCATTCAAAAAGTCAAATGACGCTCCTTCTCTTTTGAGCCCTGCCGTGCGCCCAAACAGTGGTTTATGACCACATATGAGGTATCAGTGTACTCAGGAGAAATTGCCCAACAATTTTTAGGATGCATTTTATCCTGTTGCTCATGTAAAAATGAAAAAATTGAGGACAAAATAAAATTTTTGTGAAAAAAAAAGTACTTTTTCATGTTTACGGATCAATTTGTAAAGCACCAGAGGGTTCAAAGTGCTCACTATGCATCTAGATAGGTTCCTTGGGGGGTCTAGTTTCCAAAATGGGGTCACTTGTGGGGGAGCTCCAATGTGTAGGCACACAGGGGCTCTCCATATGCGACATGGTGTCCGCTAACAATTTGAATGGAAAATTAGCTCCAATTGTTAGTGGACACCATGTCGTGTATGGAGAGCCCCTGTGTGTCTCCACATTGGAGCTCCCCCACAAGTGACCCCATTTTGGAAACTAGACCCCCAAGGAACTTATCTAGATGGGTGGTGAGCACTTTGAACCCCCAGCTTTTTGGCAGCTGGCACTAAGCCCGAGATTCATAACGTCTGGCCAATATTAGACCGGACCAGTAGGAATCTCTAGTAAATTGTAAAGAAGGCACAACACAAAGAAAAATATTTTTATTGAGAAAAAACCCACAAACACATATTTAGACCCCATCTTTATTACTGTGACGTCCGATGTAGTCCAGTGGGAAGGTACGACATAGTCTAGTGGGAGGTCCCGCAACGATTCTCATTCAGATGATGATCTGAAGTTAACCCCCTGTGTGGTCACAAAGAGGTTAACTGCAGATCAGGTAACCCCTTGTGACCACACAGGGATGATGATCTGCAGTTAACCCCTTGTGGTTAACTGCAGATCATCCCTGTGTGGTCACAAGGGGTTACCTGATCTGCCATTAACCCCTTGTGACCACATAGGGATGATGGTCTGCAGTTTACCACAAGAGGTTAACTGCAGATCATCATCCCTGTGGTCACAAGGGGTTAACGGCAGATCAGGTAACCCCTTTTGACCACACAGGGATGATGATCTGCAGTTAACCCCTTGTGGTAAACTGCAGATCATCATCCCTATGTGGTCACAAGGGGTTAATGGCAGATCAGGTAACCCCTTGTGACCACAAAGGGATGATGATCTGCAGTTAACCAAAAAGGGTTAACTGCAGATCATCATCCCTGTGTGGTCACAAGGGGTTAACGGCAGATCAGGTAACCCCTTGTGACCTCACAGGGATGATGTTCTGCAGTTAACCCCTTGTGACCACACAGTGGGTTAACTTCAGATCACCCCTGTGTAGTCATTCAGGGGTTAACTCTGACATCTGTCCCGGCGCACGCAGAGCGGCGGCGCCGGGACAGAGGCAGAGAGAAGACAGCGGGCGACGCTGCAGGACTGGCCGGCTCCAGAGGTTGGTAAGTATGAAAGGCAGGGAGAAGGGGGTGTATCGGAGCGGGGGAGCAGGGGGGTGGGGTTGAGGGTAGGTGGGGTGGATGCCCGAGGGGTGATGGGGGGAGGCCTTTTGATGGCCAGAGGGGTGAGGATCAGGGGGGACGGGGAGGCACCAGAAGCTGGGGAGCAGAGGAGGGGAGGAGCGGAATACATGGGTGGGGGGACGAGAATGACATTGGGGGGCCACTGAGGGGACCTCCAAGAATGGCAGCATCTATATGCGATCTGACCTGTCACCTGGTACCTGTCGGCCGCCGCCATTTTTAGATGTTCCGGGGAGGGATGGGGGTGGGGGGGTGAACCCCAGGGGGGGGTGATCCCCAGTACTGGGGGTCTTGGTGGGCTAAGGGGTTAATACTTTCACTTTGATCTGACATGTGTTTTCATGTCGGATCAAAGTGAAAGTACTTTTTACCGGCACTTTCACTTTTTCTAATGTGATGACCGGTAAATGGTGCTTACAGGTCATCACATTACTGGTGCCGGTAAAACACCAGCCAATTCCTAATCTCTAGGGTCTCAGCTACAATCGGTACGGCTAGAGATTTTAGCTCCAGGGGCTGCGCACCTGGGCTTAGTTCTGCCTTATAACTACAGATGTCAGCTAGGCATACGAGTAAGTACCCTTTTTTTCCGACGTCTGTAGACATAAGGCCGTCATTATCAGGTTAAAAGAAAAAAAGTAATGCCTTTAGTTTATATTGGGAAAACCTGATGACAGGTTCCCTTAAAGGGAACCTGTCAGCTGGTTTATGCTCCCCCAGCTATCACTGTCTGTACATGTAGCTTCATAATACTATTCTAATCATCCCTGTCTGAGATCATAGTGTAATGTGAAAGGTGAAAGAAAAGCATTTATACACTTACATTTCCTTATGTAATGAGGCAGTCAGTCCCCAGCTTGGAGGACGGGGACTGTTTGGCAGGTTAATAGTTAATATTTCAGCCTTGTGCTAGAACATGTTGGGAGACCTGATGTGATGTCATAACCATGTGACTACAATAGGCGGAGCTAAGTTCTCAGAATATAATACGTTTGCTGGTTTAGCTCCGCCCACTATGGTCACATGATCGTTACATCACACAGGTCCTTTAGTCATTCAAGTTAATAGTGAGTTAACTATTATCCTGCCAGACAGTCCCCGTCCTCCAAGCTGGGGACTGAAATGTAAGGGTATAAATGCTTTTTTTCCACCTTTCACATTACACTATGGGCTCAGACAGGGATGATTAGAATAGTATTATAAAGCTGCAGCTACAGACAGTGATAGCTGGAGGGGCATAAACCACCTGACAGGTTCCCATTAAAATAGAATAAGCATGCATGCTTGTGGCATGAGTAGAGCTTTCATGTTTTCTTCAATGCGGTGGGACAACAAAGCACAACCAGAGATCTCTGTTCTAGCTGGTTTATAAACTCTAGAAACTTGTCTGATCCTACAGACTCCCCTACGGTAGACATTATGGAATGGTTTGCTTCCCCCACACACAATGAATCGCTCTCCAATCCTGGGGAAATTGTCAGGATTGATTTATGTGTAATGTGTTTGACCAGATGATGTTGACACTACAGTATGTGCAGAAGACTTTAGAGAGGACTTTCAGTGGAATAAAATAATGTTGACATAAATTGTAATAAAAACTGTAAACCTCACCATAACGCTGAGACCCAGCAAAGAAAGACCGCGTCAGAACAAAGGATCTTTCCCTTCCTCCAGAACGTTGAATTAATCCCTCAGAGGTGGCCATTTGCTAAGGAACAAATGTTTTTGATGGTAAGTCAAGAGGACATCAGATTAAGCGACATACAGAAACATGTAGATGATCAGTCAAACTCTTGTCCACAGACTACAAATGGTACAATGTGGAACCTCCACCCATCTAACAGCTATGTCTGGTATGGCTTCTGCTGGAACAGATTTGAATATGTATTGGACATGTACGGAGCTCCAGATTCTGTACGTTGCTCACGAGGCATAAAGTAGTGATATCTATAACCACGTAATAATACTTATATACCAATTTACCTATTATTCTAGTGAAACATTGAGATATTTTCATTGGTATTATTATGCTGCCATAACAACTGCACTTTAAAGAGAACTGTACAGCTGATACATACTCCCTGATCTATGGTCATCATGTATCAAACATTGGCATGGGCTGTTAGATCTCAGCAACATATGTTTAGCTCTGAAAGACTGCAGCATTTTAGAGAAAAGCATACTTTACAAGCCGCTGGGGATAAAGCCACATGGGAAACTAGTCGGTCAGGCGGGTCATTGTGCAGCTTCTTCTCACCTGCTTCCACTAAAGGCCCCGTTACACGCAGCTATATCACTAACGATATCACTGCAACATCACAGGTTTTGTGACGTTGCAGCGACCTCGCAGCGAAGTCGCTGCATGTGACATGCCTCAGCAACCAATGATGAGCTCACTGATCACGGATTGCTGTGTAATGGCCACGACCATTTTTCGGTCGCTGGTCTGCCGCTGTCATGCATGCATCGGCATGTGTGACAGGGGCAACGACCAGCGATCCCCAATCTGTGCCCGAGACCCTGAACGATCATAATGACCGTCGGGTGTCAGCGCAGAACTGGGTGTTCGCTGGTGAGCCTGCCTGTCTAACAGCTCACCAGCGATCACATAGCAATGTGCAAGTGATCCCAATCGTTGGTCGGGTCGCTAGCACATCATTATTTGTAACCCGGCCTTTACTCATAGATCTCTACCTGTACACATACATCAGGAGACACCTGTCAGTCAAGGAGAGTGAGCCGGAGAAGCTGCAGGAAACACACCTGTCCATCTAGTCTTCTGGGCACTTGGACCTCAGTGGCTTCTAAAGTATCTTTTTCTTTGAAATATCACAATGTTTCAGAGACCATAGATAAAGTGTCTGTTATATGCTGCCCGTGGATCAGGAAACAAGTATCAGCCATCAGATTCATAGTTGCTATTAATTCATATAGAAACAACCCAGGAGTCAGGCCAAAGTTGAAAAGTAAAGTGCACTTTATTAAAATAACAGCAAAATGCCGCAAATAAAAGTGATGCAACAAAGCACAAGAAGATAGGTGACCACATGAAACATGCAAGGTACAGCTGAAATAAACAACAACACCTTTGTGCTTATTCAATACCAATACAATGCCCCAAAACTGGGTACATAATAAGCAAAGAAATCGCAAATACTTAATAAATGAGTCAATTCATGGGTCAAAGTGTTACCTATCAATGGCTGTGGCCCCCTTACGCGTTTCGCAAGGCTTCTTCCGAGAAGGGTCGCTATTGCAGCCTAATAATCTTATATATAAAGCTGAATGTGTGTATGTATGTGTGTATGTATGTATGTGTGTATATCCGGGATTGGCATCTACACCGTCGCAACTACAGCCACAAAATTTTGCACAGTCACACGTCTGGACCCCGAGAGTATCATAGGCTATGTTGTGAGGCGAACTTTTAACCCTGCGCGTTCCAGTTCACCAAACAATTTTGCCCCTATCTACATAATGGGGAAAAAGTGACAGTTACCAGTTGACAGTTGTGAATGAGAGGGGCTTAATGATAGCGCCAAAGACTAACAGCACATACCAGCATATAGTCACTAAGGTGGGGCCCCAACATGAGATATTCACCACGCACGAGGACATGTATACACACCACACGCACACAAAGAGTAACAGCAAGTGTATAGTCGCTAAGGTGCAGCCCCAACATTGGATACTCACCCGAACAAACACACACACGCACACCACAAAGAGACACACACAACACAGAGACACACACACACACACCCCCAAGGGGACACAAACACACCCTATAGCGACACATGCACTCACCCCACAGGGACACACACACACCACAAAGAGACACACACAACACAGACACACACACCACACAGACCCCCACAGGGACACACACACATAGCTACCCTATAGGGACACATGCACTCACCCCACAGGGACACACACACACCACAAAGAGACACACACACCACACAGACCCCCCCACAGGGACACACACACATACACACCCTATAGGGACACATGCACTCACCCCACAGGGACACACACCACAAAGACACACACAACACAGATACACGCACACACACACACCACACAGACCCCCCCCCCACAGGGACACACACATACACACCTATAGGGACACACGCACTCACCCCACAGGGACACACACATACACACCCCAGGGACACACACACCCCAGGGACAGACACAGATGTGCACAAATCACCTCACACAACTCGCCTCATACGTGTGCTATCTTTAATTTCCAAACATAAACATCTAATTAAAAACAGTCAATGTGCAACACATGTGCCATATAGGGAATTAAGGCAGATGTCAGTCACATGAGCTGTCTATTATGTGTATGTGTGAGGTAACATATACTGCCCGGCCAGGGGGAGGGTTTACTGTTGGCTGGAGATTTATTAGGCTGCCTATAGCAATCAATCACAGCTCAGCTTCTATTTTCTTACAGGTCATTAATATGAAATATTCAAATTCTATTTTGTTATAGCTAACATCAGTTATTTATTAACCTGGGCGTAGCCGGGTACTACAGCTAGTCCAATATATAAAGCTGAATGTGTGTGTATGCATGTGTGTATATCCGGGATTGGCATCTACACAGTCGCAACTACAGCTTCAAAATTTTGCACAGTCACATGTCTGGACCCCGAGAGCGTCATAGGCTATGTTGTGAGGTGAAATTTTAACCCTGCGCGTTCCAGTTCACCTAACAATTTTGCCCCTATCTACATAATAGGGAAAAAGTGAATGGAAAAGTGTTGGAGGAAAATCGACAGCTGTCAGCTATAGCCACAAAATTTTGCACAGTCACACGTCTGGACCCCGGGAGCGTCACAGGCTATGTTGTGAGGCGAAATTTTAACCCCGCACATTCCAATTCACCAAACAATTTTGCCCCTATCTACATAATGGGGAAAAAGTGACAGTTACCAGTTGACAGTTGTGAATGAGAGGGGCTTAATGATAGCGCCAAAGACTAACAGCACATACCAGCATATAGTCACTAAGGTGGGGCCCCAACATGAGACATTCATCACGCACGGGGACATGTATACACACCACACGCACACAAAGAGTAACAGCAAGTGTATAGTCGCTAAGGTGCAGTCCCAACATTGGATACTCACCACGCACACGAACACACACACACCACAAAGAGACACACACAACACTGAGGAAGGAGCTGGGTGTTTAGCTCCGAAACGCGTCGGAAATAAAACTGAAGATCTTTTATTTAAAACACTCCAGTGTTTCTAATACTTATTGGAGCAGCGGCGCGGACCGAAAGACACTTGGTTCCGGATAGAGTTTCACCCCCACGATTGTGGAAGTGCGGTCCCGGCTGCGGCTGCTGTGTTTGAGCGATCAAGCTGGTTGTGGCTTCACAACCGTATCAGGTGAGCAGTTTTCACACTGTATGGGATTTGATTTATATTAAGGATAAGACCCTATGCGCATTCTCATTTTTTAGACACACAACACAGACACACACACCACACAGACCCCCCCTCCCCCCCCACAGGGTCACACACACATAGCCACCCTATAGGGAGACATGCACTCACCCCACAGGGACACACACACAACACAAAGAGACACACGCAACAGAGACACACACCACACAGACCCCCCCAGGGACACACAGAAATACACACCCTATAGGGACACATGCACTCAACCCACAGGGACACACACATACACACATCCCAGGGACACACACACCACACAGACAGACACAGATGTGCACAAATCACCTCACACAACTCGCCTCATACGTCTGGTATCTTTAATTTCCGAACATAAACATCTGATTAAAAACAGCCAATATGTGCAACACATGTGCCATATAGGGAATTAAGGCAAATGTCAGTCACATGAGCTACCTCTTATGTGTATGTGTGAGGTAATATACAGTGCCTACAAGTAGTATTCAACCCCCTGCAGATTTAGGTGGTTTGATAAGATGCAAATAAGTTAGAGCCTTCAAACTGCAAACGAGAGTAGGATTTATTAACAGAAGCATAAATCTTACAAACCAAAAAGTTATGTTGCTCAGTTGAATTTTAATAAATTTTAAACATAAAAGTGTGAGTCAATTATTATTCAACCCCTAGGTTTAATATTTTGTGGAATAACCCTTGTTTGCAATTACAGCTAATAATCGTCTTTTATAAGACCTGATCAGGCCGGCACAGGTCTCTGGAGTTATATTGGCCCACTCCTCCATGCAGATCTGCTCCAAGTTATCTAGGTTCTTTGGGTGTCTCATGTGGACTTTAATCTTGAGCTCCTTCCACAAGTTTTCAATTGGGTTAAGGTCAGGAGACTGACTAGGCCACTCCATCACCTTGATTTTTTCCCTCTTGAACCAGGCCTTGGTTTTCTTGGCTGTGTGCTTTGGGTCGTTGTCTTGTTGGAAGATGAAATTACGACCCATCTTAAGATCCTTGATGGAGGAGCGGAGGTTCTTGGCCAAAATCTCCAGGTAAGCCGTGCTATCCATCTTCCCATGGATGCGGACCAGATGGCCAGGCCCCTTGGCTGAGAAACAGCCCCACAGCATGATGCTGCCACCACCATGCTTGACTGTAGGGATGGTATTCTTGGGGTCGTATGCAGTGCCATCCAGTCTCCAAACGTTACGTGTGTGGTTGGCACCAAAGATCTCGATCTTGGTCTCATCAGACCATAGAACCTTGAACCAGTCTGTCTCAGAGTCCTCCAAGTGATCATGAGCAAACTGTAGACGAGCCTTGACATGACGCTTTGAAAGTAAAGGTACCTTACGGGCTCGTCTAGAACGGAGACCATTGCGGTGGAGTACGTTACTTATGGTATTGACTGAAACCAATGTCCCCACTGCTATGAGATCTTCCTGGAGCTCCTTCCTTGTTGTCCTTGGGTTAGCCTTGACTCTTCGGACAAGCCTGGCATCGGCACGGGAGGAAACTTTCAAAGGCTGTCCAGGCCGTGGAAGGCTAACAGTAGTTCCATAAGCCTTCCACTTCCGGATGATGCTCCCAACAGTGGAGACAGGTAGGCCCAACTACTTGGAAAGGGTTTTGTACCCCTTGCCAGCCTTGTGACCCTCCACGATCTTGTCTCTGATGGCCTTGGAATGTTCCTTTGTCTTTCCCATGTTGACCATGTATGAGTGCTGTTCACAAGTTTGGGGAGGGTCTTAAATAGTCAGAAAAGGCTGGCAAAAGAGATAATTAATCCACACATGTGAAACTCATTGTTCTTTGTGCCTGAACTACTTCTTAATACTTTAGGGGGACCAAACAGAATGCTGGTGGTTTGAGGGGTTGAATAATAATTGACCCACACTTTTATGTTTAAAATTTATTAAAATTCAACTGAGCAACATAACTTTTTGGTTTGTAAGATTTATGCTTCTGTTAATAAATCCTACTCTCGTTTGCAGTTTGAAGGCTCTAACTTATTTGCATCTTATCAAACCACCTAAATCTGCAGGGGGTTGAATACTACTTGTAGGCACTGTATACTGCCTGGCCAGGGGGAGGGTTTACTGTTGGCTGGAGATTTATCAGGCTGCCTATAGCAATCAATCACAGCTCAGCTTCTATTTTCTTACAGGTCATTAATATGACACATTCAAATTCTACTTTGTTATAGCTAACATCAGTTATTTATTAACCCGGGCGTAGCCGGGTACTACAGCTAGTACTAACTAAAGAAATAAGAATGTCCCACTACAATAATAAGTAAATTGTTAGATAAGTATTATTACAAAATGACAAATGTCACTGATTTGTTCCTTGAGAGTGATTTATATGGAGCTGCCTATATGTCCAATATAATTATCTAATGCATTTTATGTCATCTAATTGTGATATTTATGATGAGCAGAAGGGCTTTCGTACTACATGTTCTACAAAAAATATGTCCTCTCTCCAACCCATTGCCATCCACAGATGTAAACACCTCTGCATGATAACACTACGGCAGAGCAGCATGCAAGAGTATACAGGAGTCTCCAGAATAAGAGGGATAAAAAAATAAATGGCCAGAAACTTAGTAGACTAACATTTCTTACACCAGATATTCATTTCCAAGGGAGTATTTTTTTAAGCAAAAAGTAGATCCAGCACAAACAGATTCTGGTGCTCATACAGTACACTGACCTGGTAAAATCCATACAGGTTATGGAGGTCTCTGTGGTCCCACCCTGGTTGTGCACAGCATCCTTTGGCATTGTCCCTTCATGTGCTTCAAACACTGAGGGCTCATTCATGTCATTCCAAATAAATAAGACATCAGTGGAATCCTGAAAGTCAAGATGAATATATAGAAACATTAACGAGTTGATGAATAAAGGACCTTGGTGTGTGGTTTGTTGGAACTCAGGAGCTGACGTTTCATTCTTAGAAGTGTAGTTTATTTATCCTACTAGAGCAGAAGACTTCCAGAAATTTGTCTGAAACGCTTCCAAGAAGATGTATTAAAAAAAAAGCATATCCAGCCTAAACGCACCCCCGAGCTGCCAGTCAGAGAAACAAGCTTCAAACAACAAACACATCTCTTCTATCTAATCTGGATCCTGAACAAAAAAAGAGATGAAACCCAAAGGTCCTTCAGAATGTAAGTCAGTAGACCTATGGCCATGTTTTACCCCTGAAGACACCAATCGTGTCAATGCTGTGTAAGATGAAGCATGATAGCGATAAGTGTCAGTAAAGATAGAAATGTATAATGTGCTGATAATGTAATGTGAAATTTTCTTGTATAATATAAGGCATAGAAGTTATGTAGAGTATTATAAAGTGTTGGTACAAAAACATAGGTAAAAGGTGTAGTCTTCCCAGCTACAGACTGTAGGGATGGACAAAGTTAATGTTAGGACTAGCCCATTGGGAAGGTGTTAGCATGCAGGGAAAGACACAGGTTTCCTTCCTGCAGACAGGGATTAGTTTGCAGCTAGAACAGATGTGAATGTGAGTGCTCAGTAAGGCCCCATGACAGCTAAAGAAGACTGGAGCCAGGGATAGCATGAAAAGAAGGTGAAAGGTACACCAAGTATCCAATGTAGTCAGGTCAGTGCGGTGACCAGGAGAACCAGCAACTGAGGTAGTCGGTTCCTCATACAGGGTGATCAAGATTGAGGCCCCAAACAGTCTACAACTACATGAGGTGAAGGGGCTTGTCATAGTACATGAGATGAAAATGGAACCCTGGGCAGATGTTACGAAAGCGTCAGTAGCATGCGGGTAGGGTTCGGCCATGTTGGCAACCTATCTCCTAGGGAAGAACTGGACATGGAGACTCAATAAGGGACAGAATGACTGTCACAGGTAATACTGTGATGTTGAGCTGGGTGGTGGTGAAATAACGGGAGTAATGAGGACAGAATCAACTAGGTTGGAAGGAGTGGAGAGCCTGTTGGAAGAAATGAATCATCGGTGAAGATGTGTGCTTGCTAACTCCTATGTATAGTCAGTACACAGTTATGTTTAAGTAAAAGACTGCATTTTACTAAGGTGGCCTCCTTCAGTGCTTGAATCAACATCGGGTCATGGCCAGCCAGAGCCATCGGCAACATGTGTCCTGCACTTGCATACCGCCCGCAAGACACAAGTTCACACCCAGCAAGGAACCCTCCTTTCCTGTGGTGGGCCGGACAGCAAGAGAACAGCACTTTGTCCATGACTATTGCCCAATGCCCCGCTACAAAGGGGAATTAGGTTAGGTATGGATTCTAAACATATCCTTTAGTATATGGTGGTAATTCTCCCTCTTCTTCAAAAAGATCTATCTATTGCTTTGATGATGTTTTAGACATGCATAGATTCATACCTGAGGAGGTAGCACTTTGGAGACAAACAATAGAAAGCATTTACTTTGTGATAATAAGGTTTCATTTAGAAATAACGATAAAGCTGAATATTTAAACCAATCAAACTTTGCACATGTAAATGGGAATATTTCAAATAAATCTGTTAATACCCCTACTAATAAAAATTTTATAAAAGAAAACTATCTATGCTTCCGCTGCACCAGCTTCAGAAATATTTATGAAAAAAGATTTAGAAGGCTTGTATATTATCTCTAATAGGCAACTGCTCATCACCAATGACAATGTCAATAAAAAGAATGACAATGCCAATGACAATTAAAAGAACATCTCCCACTAAATATGGAAAGTGACTCTCGTAATTATCTTTTAAGCAATTCACCCAATCATTCTGATAAGATTATATGTGTCACCCCAAAGTCCGGTTGCCACGATGGCCTTGCCTCCCCCGGGGGGTAAGATCATGCTTGGAAGCAAGGTAGGGCATCCCACAGCACACACCATCTTCCTGACTCCAGATCAGAAGGGGGAGCTCTAACCTGGGTAAATTCTGGCTGGAGGTGGGGTTAGTCAGTTCAGTTCCTAGAAGGACTGTAGAAGACATCCTGCGGACTTGAGCAGTATCAGGCTTGTCCGAGGATACTCATTAGCTAGTGTGAGGGACCCATAAGCGAGGGTCTGAGGAGAGGAGGCTGTTAACGGTTCACCCCAGAGTGGAGCGCCAGAATCGGTACCACACACATGCACCAGCCTGCCTCGTCACCCGCACACATGTAGCAGCCTGATCCAGCCCCCCACACACATGCAGCAGTCTGCCCCGGCCCCCACACGCACATGTAGTAGCCTATCCATGCCCCCCCACACACGCAGAAGCCTGCCCCAGCCCCCACACGTAGCAGCCTGCCCCGGCTCCCACACACATGTAGCAGCCTGCCCTGGCCCCCACACACACATAGCTGCCTGACCCGGACCACAGACGCACGTAGCTGCCTGCCTCCGCCCCCCCACGCACGTAGCAGCCTGCCCCGGACCCCACACGCACGTAACAGCCTGCCCGGCCCCATACACATGCAACAGCCTGCCTCGACCACCATACACAGCAGCCAGTCCTCACACACACATGCAGCAGCCTGCCCTGGCCCCCACACAGGTAGCAGCAGACTGTCCACACACACACACAAAGCAACCTGTCCCGGTCCCCACACACATGTAACAGCCTGCCCAGCACCCACACATGTAACAGCCTGTCCTCAAACACACACAGCAGCCTGTCCTCAGACACACACTCACACATACACACACACACAGCAGCCTGTCCTCACACACAGACACACACACACATACACACAGCAGCCTGTCCCCACACACAGACACACACACATACACACAGAAATATGTTCTCGAACACATACACACATAGCATCCTGTCTCACACATACACACACAGCAGCCTGTCTCACACACACTCACACATACACAAACAGCAGCCTGTCCTCTCACACACACACACACAGCAGCCTGTCCTCACACACACACACTCACACACACAGCAGCCTGTCCTCACACACACACACACACTCACACATACATACACAGCGGCCTGTCCTCACACACACACTCACACATACACACACAGCAGCCTGTCTTCACACACTCACACATACACACACAGCGGCCTGTCCTCACACACAGACACGCTAACACATACACAGTGGCCTGTCCTCACACACAGACACACACTCACACACACAGCAGCCTGTCCTCACCCACACTCACACTTACACAGCAGCCTGTCCTCACACACAGGCACACACTCACATGCAAACACAGCAGCCTGTCCTCACACACAGATACACACTTACACATACACATACACATACAGCAGCCTGTCCTCACACACACTCACACATACACACACAGCAGCCTGTCCTCACACACAGACACACACTCACGCATACACACAGCAGCCTGTCTCACACACAGACCCACACTCGCACATACACACAGCAGCCTGTCTCACACACACTTACACAGCAGCATGTCCTCACACACAGACACACAAATACACACACAGCAGCCTGTCTCACACACAGACACACAAATACACACACAGCAGCCTGTCTCACACACAGACACACAAATACACACACAGCAGCCTGTCTCACACACAGACACACAAATACATATACAGCAGCCTGCCCTGCCCCACCCCCACCCCACACATCTCAGGTCAGACGAAAATGAAAGTATCTTGCCTCAGCTTTGCTTGTTGTCCCGTACTGGCAGCCCCCGAGTCCGCAGCTGAGACAGGTCACAGGAGGAGTGAGGAGACTCAGTCTGTAACTGAGACAAAGTCACCGCTGCTGACTGCTGCCTGCAGGCCAGCTCCACTGCCTGCACACGGGCCCACTTGGTAATGGCCGAAGTGGCCGTGATCCGTTTCATGGGCGGGAGAGTGGAGTGTGTGCTCTCTCCGCCCACAAAGAAAGTGCTGTACAGCTGCGCTCTCCTTAAGAGCCACTGTCAGGGCCGCCCGCCTGCCGATTGGTGTGAGTCTGTAACTGTGCGAAGAGTGAGTCACTCTCTCTCTGATGCATGTGTACTAGTAACTTAGCGGCCGGCGCTGTTCCCTAGACCTCGCTATGCCGGCGGGCAGCGGCGGCTGCCGCAAAATCATTTAAAAGCTGGCCTGGGCTGGAGGAGCGGGTGCAGTGGCCCCGCCCACTCCACAACCACTGGCCCATCGGGAAAAGACCCGAATCTCCCGCCTATCAGTCCGGGCCTGGCTGTGCCTATCAGACACCTCTGCAGGACCCGCTCTTCTGCAACCAACATCACCCACAGGAGAAACACGGCTGCGTTCAGCGACAGAGGCAGACGTCAAAGGAGCAGGTCCATATGAAAACATGGCCCTCCTATCACCGGCACCATCAGCTGAAGGAATCCGGTGCCTCCCAGCGGCCGAGGCAGGAACACCAGCCACCAAGTACAACGGCGACGTGACACCAGTGAGTGCCGCTTTCTTTCTCTCTGTCGAATTGTTGTATTTTTAAAATGAATAAAAATGATTGAAAAAAACAAAACAATGTAAAGGGCTTTTCCAGACTTGAGCTCAATTACTGCAGACACTCTATTTGACGGTACATTGATGAATCATGAAAGTCTGAATAACGCACACTATCAGGATTGCTGTAAATTGCCAGATAGAGGGGGTGGTCACGTGATCACAAATATCCATTCTTTAATTTGTATATTGAGCGACTACAGAAATATAACTCAAGCTCAGAAACCCCCTTTAAAGTAGCCTTGCAATTTTTATAAAAATATACCCCCTTTGTTAGTCATCAGTACAGTGTGTATGGAGCATGTATTAAATTACTTACAGATCACTGTCCTCTGCCGGTACCACCACTGCTCCGATCCCTCGTTTGCATCATGAAACTGCAGCTATAACTTTTGGCTGACACAACAGACCATTATTTCCTTTCTTATTCTGAGTCTAATAAACTTATATTGACATCACAAAACATTCACTGATCTCAGGGAGACCATTCCAAGAAAACACTGCGGGCAGCCGGCTAAAGCGCTCAACACAGTGAATTCCTAAGTGCATTGCCCCCTGGGAACTATGAATATGCAAATTGAGTCTGTGGAGCCTCGGTTAGGAGTCTCAAACACAGGACTAGCCAGATATCCCTCCTTGCGGAGGAGCCACCCCTTGGCTGGGTCCTTCCCTGGAGGGATATCGTGCTAGTCCTGTGTTTGAGACTCCTAACCAAGGCTCCACAGACTCGATTTGCAAACTTGTATTGAGAAAAGAGACTGGTCATGTCCACACAGAGAGTGCTGTGAGCCGGCTGGTCACAAGTGTCATATATTGCTGGAGAGGAGTCAGAGCAGAGCTGGTCATGGCAGAAAACATTGACCGGGTCAATATTTCAGTGCATACAATGAACATACATTACTGATAGGCAATGGAGGGGGCAATAAAACAATGCTACAATGATCCTTAAACAATGTTTCAAAATCCCTACTAAAACAGACTATTTTTTTCTATGTTATTTTACACTGATCTTGGCTGTGTTTTCTTTTTAATGTTCTCTGGCTTAATGGGGGTGTAATGACGACATCCCTGCGGCAGGGACACCGGCTTACTCACCACCAGAGCTGGACTAAGCGCCTCCTCCCCCTGTGTGGCTGTCCACTTGCTTCTTTGCTGCCTCTCTCACCCGGGTCCTGTCTACTCCGCACAAATGTCCTAGGAGTTTGCTAAGGTAGCATGCCCCGCACTCCTGCCTTGCTCTTAAAGGACCAGCATGCTGTTACTCAGAAATGCCCTTCAGCCTAAGGCTGAGTGGCACTGGGTATATAAGGCATGTTCCACCCATTATGGAAGGTGCCTGATCAATACCATTAGTTACCTAGCTTCTGTCTAGTCAGCTAGTGGTCAGGTCACGGGTTGCCTTGTACCTGTGCTTGTGTCTGCCTTCCCATTGCTCCCTGTACCTGCCTTTCTCTGCATCCGTGCCTGCATTTACCAAGAGACTGTACTGATGTCTGTTCCTGTACACCAATCTACGCTAGAGACTGTGCCTGCCTGTACCTGAGTCCATCCCTACCCTGGGTGCCCTGGGGGTCAGCTGCCACAATAATCTCTATGGTTCAGTGGGTCCACTTCCCCATGCTCGACCCTGCGAGCGTTACAGAAGGATTATAACTATGGATTTGGTGAGACTTTGGATAATCACTTTACCCATTTCCCACTCACTTCTATGGAAATTAATGAAACAAGAACAGTTCATGCTTAAAGCACCCGTCACACTAAGCGAGATAGCTGCTGAGTCACTGGTTTTGTGACGCAACAACGACCTAAGCAGCGATCTTGGTATGTTTGACACGTAGCAGCGACCATGCCCCTGCTGTGAGATCGCTGGTCGTGTCGGAATGGCCTGGACCATTTTTTTGATTGTCGGGTCCCCGCTGGGCAGCATGCATCACTGTGTTTGACGGGGACAACGACGAATGACCTCAATACTACGCCCTAGAGTGACAGGATCCCAACGACCGCTATATCGATGCTGCATCGCTGGTGAGATCTGACTGTTTGACATGTCACCAGCGACGCTCCACCAATCCTTACCAGGTCGTATCGTTGTCGGGAGCGTCAGCAAGTGAGATGGTACCCTAAGTAGGGGTTTCCAGATCGCCCTTAAAACAGAATTGAGTGACATTAGCAAGGCCCTCTCTGCCTTTCCTCTCTATCTGGATGTTCTGACAGCCAAGAACCTTATCAGACTTGGGTTAGGGAATCCCTACTATCTACGTAGTTGTGGGTCTCAAAGGTCAGACCTGCTGCTACCAGACATATATGACATATGTAGTGGGTGCACAAAAAATGGGATAGTAATATTTCTTGAGGAGGTGTGTCAATACAAAGTTTCACTACTCTAACTGCATAGAATCCTTTCATCCACATGAAAATCATGTTCTATTGTCATTTTTCCTGGTACCTGGAATAAATGTGCTAGATCACATTCACCTTGTGTATACTGATATTTTTTCTTTCAAGAAAACCAATAAAGATCAGGTGGAAAATGACATTCAAACTATTACCGGAATAGTGAAGTAGCAAGGCACAATCGCCACATTGATTTTTATAACTGGAACCACAACAATCATCATCCCCTTAGGAAGAGTTGAGGTCCCTTTGTTCATTGGAAATGTCGGCTCATGGACTCCACCACTCACAATAAAAGGAA